>CM049874.1:1930063-1952563 GCA_027474115.1 Schizopygopsis malacanthus | reverse complement strand
AGCTTCGCTCATCAGCATTAAAGATGAGCAACAGTTTCATCTAACAAGAGATACTTGAGGATCCTCAGATAAGCATCATATTTGTGTCTGATGGTAATTTCAGGCCCAGCTGCTCGCCACACGTCTATCTCCACGCCGAGTTCACTCACACGATCGCATTAGTATTCAATCAGAACATGTGCTTCTAACATCAACGTATGAACAGCTTCTAAATAAACATGTACATACAAATGTTTACAAGCCTTTAAGGCTCTCAGAAATACAATGAAAACTATGAATTTAATATTTGAATAAATTAGATTAGTTAAATGTTAAATTAAAACAGCATTACATTTATTAAACACATTTAACATGTTGACATTGTAATGTTTCTGTGTGATTTCTACACAGTACAGTTCTATCAATTCTGTCAAAACATCCAAAAACTTTATTTACAAATACAAAGGGCTGCACAATTAATAATAATAAAAAAAACATGATATGGCTTAGTGCAATAATCTGATTTCTGGCTGGAATAGTTAAAAAGTTACATTATTTAATGTTTGAAAATGAAATTAAGCCATAAATATAATTATTGTAATTTCACAGTTGTAAAATACAGTTATTAATATATTATTTGTATTTATTTTGTAGTGATATTACAATATTACATATATTATACATGATATTATTACATATATATTATATTACAATAGTAATATTTCTGTTTTTATTTAGTAGTAATAAAAAAATGAAAATAATAATAATAAAATAAAAAATAATAACAATTATTATTATTATACAGTACATAACCATATTGATATATATATATAATAAAAATTTATCAGATCAGATTTTTTATCACAATCTTTATCAGAAAAAAAAACATAGGATTCGATTTGTCCCCAAATCAAGCCGTCCTACAAACATAAAACCACTGTTCCTGTGGCTCAGTGGTAGAGCATTGCGTTAGCAGCGCAAAGGTTGTGGGTTCGATTCCCAGGGAACACATGTGCTGACAAACATGTATAACCTGAATGCACTGTAAGTCGCTTTGGATAAAAGCGTCTGATAAATACATAAATGTAAATGTAAAAGCTGATCTAAAAACACAGCAACTGAGACACAGACAGTGAAGACTTGAGAACTCAGTTTTCTGTGGTTTTTCCTCGCTCTGGATCAGTTTTGATAGGAAATAAGAGCTTGGGGATTCATGGGCTTTCTTGAAGAACTTCTGAAGCAAAACAAACAGTGCTGCTTTCTTACTTGATGCGTCTTCACGCTACGCTTGAGCCAGAGCATCATGGGAGTCAGCTTCCCATAGCAAAGGAGAAAACATCTCCTTCAAATCTCTGTTTCTTCTCAACAGCAATGAGATGGAGACTTTTTCCCCTGCTTAATCTCATGTATTTTCACTACAGTTTTAGAAGAAATCTCAACAACCCTGCCAACTATTCAGATTTCCCAAGAAACCAACACAAACTGAGATCTCGACATTATTGCACGTCAAATATTGACTCATTTGTGTCTGAATTATTGCAAACTGACAAAAAAAATGGACATTCTGTCCCACCAATGGAAAAGAAATCTCTCCCAGAGAAGTCAGCGCTTCACAGCAGTGTTACGTGGCTTCGTGTGAGAACGTCACTTTCACAGGCTTATCACTTCCAGCTATCGAGACACTGAAGGGTAGAAAGTGAGTCCTCGGGGTGTGTCGCTTCCCTTCAGAAGGACAAAGTCAAACAAGTGGACACATGCTTCGTGAGGCTCTGTGGTTTGTATGACTGCTTTGGAATGAGAGGTACATTATGACAAGCGCGATACAAAATAAAAAAGTGTCCTTGTCCATCCAGATTATACAGTACAACACTGAGAAATGAATTAAGAATTTCTTGCAAATTACAAATACAATTCCAGACAAGTAATTAAAAAAAAGTTTTGTAAAAATCAGGAAGGTTGCATTACTTTGATTAAAATATATTAAAAATTGTGAAATATTATTAACATTTAGAATAGTTGTTTTGTATGTAAATATGTGTTAAGCTGTAATTTATTTCTGTGTATTTTCAGCATCATTACTCCAGTCTTCAGTGTCACATGATCTTCAGAAATCATAATAATATACTGATTTGCTGCTCAAGAAACATTTCTGATTATTATCAATGTTGAAAACAGTTGTGCTGCACAATATTTTGTGGAAACCGTGCATACTGTGTCAAGATTCACAGAAGAACAGCATTTAGGTTGAAATATAAACCTTTTGTAACATTATAAATGTCTTTACTGTCACTTTTAATGTGTCACTGCTGAATAAAAGTATTAATTTCTCTAAAAACTGTTTACAAAAATGTACAAATCTTTAAACTAAGACATTCAAATCCATCTTGGACTATGTTACAATTGGAAATGTTAAAATTTTTGGTAACAATTTTTGGCGTTTGTATTTTTTAGTTTATGTATAGGTAACCACTTTTATATACAGCATATGTATAGTCAAATCTGTCAGTAGGTTAGTTGTGTATAGGTTTATATTGTTTTACTTTGTGTTGTATGTCTGTATTCATGTAGCACCGTGGTCCTGTGAGGCATCTCGTTACACTGTATGTCCACACATGTAGCGGAATGACAATAAAGCTCAACTTGACTTGGTCAATTCACTTCAAATGCATACTCATGAACTCAAACGAGCCAATTTATTCTCCAGTTCGTCTGACTCTTCAACCAAATAACACTAACTAAAGATACAAAGATACGAAGAGTTCAACTGTTCACAGAAATCTCTTGATCAATCCTATTTAATAGCTGTGATGACGTAAGAGCATTAAATATGACTTTATCTGGTTCCCAGTGTCAAACCCCCGACTGGCACAAAGAAACAGGAAGTACCACATTCTGGGTTTCAACATCACTACAGTAATCACTGAGTCAGTTCGGACGCACCCTCACAGACGAACACATGAAAGTCATACAGTAGCTGCCTGACATCGGAAACACGTCTTCCCCTCGCTTATTTCAACTCGAAAGGAGACATTCAAGATTCAAACAAACTTCTATTGTTGGCCGTACAGCATTGTTGAAGCTGTTATTTATCTGATGCATGAAGCTGGAAAACTCAGATAGCGTGGCATACGAACACAACACTTCGCAAAACATGAGTGATGCTTGTTCATGCGCAAAAAATGCGATCATGTGCAACCGCGAGCAGAAGTGAAACACAGAACATCAGTTTGTGACTCATGCACTCTTTATAGGAACAGATGTCACCATTCCTAGGCCTATAGACGAATGCATCTGATTCATCAATGACACGTCCCTTATGTGTTGCCAAAAACTAAAAAAGCTTTGATGCAACTTGCAGACCTTAAATGGAATGCTGCAATCATCTATTTGCATGATTAATTTATTTTTGCAATCATAATCTTGATTTTTTTTTTTATTATTATTAATATAATGTGCACAGCCATGATATGGACCATTTGGCTTAGGAAAAGTGTTGGATTTCTTTTCAAATGTCATTTTTCAAATCATATCTCTGTTTTTCCCAAACCATACAGGCATCTTTAGAGGACAAATTAAGCCACTTTTATGCATTAAAGACACTCTAAAAGGAATTTGAGAAACATCTACAATAATACAATTACATACAATTAGGATGTATTTATTAATTTCATCAGAAAACATTTGCATGTCCATCAATCAAGAAACAAATGTGTATTTATGAAGTCTGCAGAGGTGTTAGACAAAGGTTTGATCTCAATCAGACAAACTTTGACGCTACATGTAAAGCATTTTAACCAAATAGTTCACCCAAAAATAGAAATAAGCTGAAAATGTGCTCACCCTCAGACAATCCAAGATGTAGATGAGTGTGTTTCCTCATCAGGTTTGTAGAAATGTGTTTCTGTATCAGTGTCTCAGCAATGGATGCTCTGCAGTGAATGGGTGCCGTCAGAATGAGAGTCTGATAAAAACATCACAATAATCCACAGTCCATCAGTTAACATCTGGAGAAGACAAAAGCTGCATGTTTGTAAGAAACAAATCCATCAAAACGTTTTTAACCTCAAACTGTTGCTTCATAAAAGTCCATAATCCATAATAATGCTTCCTCCAGTGAAAGAATCCATCTCCTGTCGTCTATCACATCAAAATCCACCCACATAGGCCTATTTGTTTAAAGCTGTTCTGAACTGTTTTGGCTTGTAAACTGTGCTTGATCTGTGGAGATTTCTCTCCCGAACACTTTTTCACTGGAGGAATGATTATTATGGATTATGGACTCAGCCAAAAGCAAAGGTTTGATTTTTTTTTTAAGTCTTAATGATGGAGTTATTTGTTACAAACATGCAGCTTTTGTCTTCTCCAGATGTTAACTGATGGACTGTGGATTATTGTGATGTTTTTATCAGACTCTCATTCTGACGGCACCCATTCACTGCAGAGCATCCATTACTGAGACACTGATGCAGATACACATTTCTCCAAATCTGATGAAGAAACAAACTCATCCACATCTTGGACGACCTGAGAGTGCATTTCAGTTTTTGGGTGAACTGTTCCTTTAACACAAGGTGTAAACAGCGCCACAAATCTGCAGTATGAACATGTGCTGCACATATGTGTGTGTGTGCAGCAATACACTGAGATGATTGGCGGGAAGGATATAAAAAGGTTAAAGGTTATGCTGATACTGATGTTGCAATTGCTTTAATGTAGCTAGAAATTCAAGTTTAAAAAGGTCCAACCTCGGGACAAGCTTTCTCCACTCATCGTTATGGAAAATCAGATACATGACTTTGGGGATCGGAGATGTTTATCGCATGTTGCAACTGTACTTGTCTGGAGGAGATGCAATAATCTAAACCATTTCAGCGAAAACATTGAACCACTCACGGTCTCTTACGCTGGCTCTGCTCCAACTGAAAACAGCTTAAGGCGAGTCAGACTTCATGAACATGCCCTACATTCACTGGTCTGTGAAAGAACCACATATTCTGCAAATATCTTGCTATCTACACTCAATAGAGTTGAATCACGGCAACCTGTCAAAACAAAAACACTCTAACATCCATAGAATGATGCATTTCTAAGGGAAACAGGATGTTCGAAGGAGGAAAAAGTAGCAAAATAAGGCCAGGAACTTGTTGATTTTGAATATTGCCTAATTTTAGACATTCCCAAGAGGCTCTCTCAAAAGTGCATGTTCGTTTCATAGACCACTGCAAGCTTGAAGATTCACGAAACTGTTGAACATGAAAGAAGACCTTAAAAAGACCCCAAAGTGCTGTTGTACTCAGTTGACAGTCTCCAGTGGGAAGAACTATTTGCATGGGTAGCTCTGCCAAAGATCAGGTCATGCTGCTCTGTTGTGAGAAATAGAAGCTGAGGCAGACTTCATGTAAACCAGATGTCACTTCGCTGAAGAACTACGCTCCGCTCTTACGCGGTTTCTTATAGCACATGCGGTACAAAGACTTCTGCAGACAAGCTTTTTGCAACTCAAAGTATTTGGGGCTATAAAAGAACAATGTGGGCTTCCTGACTAAAAAAAGCTCAATTGTTTTCAATAAATATGAATGTTCTGTTATTCTACACAAACAGAAAATGCCAAAAAAGCTATTTCTCAATAAAACATTTAACATAACAGCTAATATTTTAAGCCAAGTCTAAATTTAAGCATTGCACAGATAACTGCAATTTGACCAAAAAGGGGAATTTACTTAAAAGCGACCCAATAAAAGGCTGTATTTTAGTGAGATACATCAGAGCACTTTGCCTCGAGATCTAAACATTGTTAAGCTTGTTACTGATTCTCTGAAACAGTCTGCAACAGGCAAAGGGGCCAAAGGGAAGAAAAGAAACACAAGTAACACTGTTGCGTCTTGCAAGTCTACTACTTTAAGATGTGTTTTGTCTGTGCAAATGAGCCATTGTTGGCTGCTTATAAATCAAAGCATATTTTGCAATGCACATAGGATGAAATATAAATTTACTGCATTTAGATTCCAGATTTGATTGGTTTTTAAATCCAATATTTAGGACTTATTGTCATTTTGCAATGTGGTTTCAAACCACCTTCCAAAGGTGGCTTACTGCAAAAAATTAAATAATGCATTTGAGTTGAACGTGGCAAAAACAAAAGGTCTGCCTTTTGCTGCCTGTCCGTTTCATTGGCCAAATAATAGAAAGAGCAGAGCTCTAAAAGACAGCTGAACTGCTTTATAGGAGGAGCTTTATAAACTCCAGATTCCTGAGAGGTTAGGTAACCGTTACAAAGAGAGGTCCTCTTTGGGCTGGCCAACACAAACATCTACAAATTTGGTGATTTGGTTTCTCAATATTGTAGTATGGCCACAGTTTGACTATAAAAAAGCATGCATTGATTATAAAGAGGTGTTTTTTTGATTTGTCTCTAACCATAGATGCTTTAATAATGCAATTGCATTAGTTCACATTCCTGATCTTTGCAAAGCTACTTCAAAAAACAAGCACTTTCACAACACCTTGGTATTTCCTGGCACTTCAGACATGTGTGAGATTAATGCCACTTTCATTTACCCTGAACATTTAACACACATTGACAACAGGTTGCACTTCAGAAAGTCCCATTCACTGAATTGCACATTATTTTGTAATGTGCAATCATTACTAAAGCATGCAAATGCATGCTTTATCAGTGGCGGCTGCCGATTAAAGAGGGGAAGCTTTTTCGGCCTAAATCATAAAAATTGCATTTATTTATATGTAAATTCTGCCCTACGTTCCTTTTCAAGAAAATGCTCTGTAACCCTTTACCAACTGGCGTCTTTTCCAGTGACAATGTCCTCTCATGCACAGAGCTCCTTAAACGGCCTTGGCCCATGTGTTAGGGTGTAGGACTTGAGCCGCTTTAAACAGGAGAAGCCCTTTCTACACCTTGTGCATCCTCATCCTATATGAATTAATGAACAAACGATTAATATATATATATATATATTTAACTCAACGGGAGGAAATGTAATTATGTTAAACTGCAACAATTGTGGTGTGAAATTGTGTGAAATATACGATGAAGGTTGCAGCAGTTGTCTTTCGAACACATGCAAAATCCGCGATGGGACTGGTTGGAAATGGAGACACAGAGTTACGCGTCATTTGAAGACCACGCCCACACCAACACCAACCGTCCTTTGCAGCGAGAAGCTGGCCTCCTTGTCAATTTATAACAAAAAAAAAAATGTCTAAAAGTTATGTGACAATGTTATAGCAAACAAGCTAAAAAAAAACAATAAATACGTTTTTATAAGCTTCGACCCCAAAAAACGAGCGTTTTAGACATAAAAGGATAAAAAGAGATGCAGACCCTCCAATTACGCAGACGCTCGGAGTCCGGGCCAGCCCACTCCTCCATTCATCCCAGAGACGCTCGTCCGTGGGCGGGACATAATCGGATCAGCCGTCTTGTTTCTAGCTAAAAAAACTGTTTAAAGCGCCCCATTGTATGAGTGGGCTCAACAGAGTATCTTCAGGGAATTGAGAAGGAAATCTCAGCCGACCTTAGGATTCTGAACGAAATTGTTTTCGTTCGAGTATGTTTAACGATTTTTATCTAAAATGTATTGTACATATATTTGATTCTTTTTTGCAATTATAGAGGAGCTTCCCTTGAGTCTTAAGAAATCGCGGCTGAGACATTCCCTTATCCTCATCCCATTGTGTACTTTACTGCATTGAATTACTGGCATTACATTTTCCAGTGGAATTTAGTGTTAAGTTCAATGCTTTGAGGATAATGCAATTAAAGAGTCACGCTAAGTATGAGTTCTTCATCTTTAGTAGTATGTGATATCTGTATTGGATTCTGCAGAGGAGGAAAGCAGACATTCCCTGCTGAAACCCTGAGGCTGGCAAGAGTCACGCTAAGTCTTCATCGTACCAGCGCTGTCTGCTGCCTTCGACAAGCTGAAGCACTAGCTCCTCCTGACCACACTCTCCGCGTGTCTGATCTTCAATCAACCAAACAGAGTCCATGTCCATGGTCTCACTCCACTGGTTATCTTCAGCCGGCTGCATTCAATTCAAGGCTTTGACGTCAGGCTGTCACTGGAACGGCGCACTCATACCTCGGCGCACTCCTACAGGTCTATATTTCTTCCCATCCTCTATATGGTCAGTGTCGCTTGGTTCCATCAAAACAAAGTACAAAGTCGATTTCCAGAACCTTCTCTGTCGTTCTGTGGTGGATCAAACATCAAACCTCCATTTGATCTGCTGAGACCGTCACAACCTTCAAGAAACTTTCCATAAATAGTTTTTTTTCTTGCTATTTGTGCATTTTATTTCAACTCTAGTTTCCATGCAAGCACACGTTTGAAACTTGTGATTGCAGTAGTGCTGGCTCCTGCAGGACAGATTGATTGTGAAGTTCCTCAGGACAAAACACTTGATAAATGACGAAACATCAGTTTAGTCATGCCAACTATTTATGATACGGTGATCCAGAAATTACCATAAAGTGTACCATAATCTCAATGCTGAAACTTGGATGCATGCTTTGTCATGATTATGCATCATATTTATACATTTATGCATTTTAGCAGATGCTTTTATCCAAAGCGACTTACAGTGCATTCAGGCTATAAATGTTTGTGTCAGTACATGTGTTCCCTGGGAATCGAACCCACAACCTTTGCACTGCTAACGCAATGCTCTAACCACTGAGCCACAGGAACACTCATCATATACTGCCAAGACTCAGTTAATGAAGATCCAATACTACTTGTTGAGTTTAAAGTTATAAAACAGATGCAACTGTCCACACGCACTCTTTAAATTGTAATAAAATCACTGTGAAGTTTACATTTGAGCTCAAATTAATTACAATGCTATATAAACATTCGCACATTTGGTAAAAAAGTCACACCACATGACAAATTAAAATGAACTGCAGCAGGCATACAGGTGATTAAAAGTCGTGAAAACTTAAAAATACAGAGAAATCATCATCATCATAAAAAAAGCTCTTCCTTTAGCAATATATCAATCATGATGTTTATGTGCATTTATCAACAATGCGTGAAAAATACTCGAGAAAAGACTGAACAACCTGGATGGCCTGACCAGACACGCCTCGTGATTTATCATTTGCTTTGACATTCGCAAAATTCTATTCAAACTCTGTTCAAGAGAGTGACGCCAAAACTAAATATTAGTTTTAGTTTGACATCTTCAATGCAGACTGTATTTTGTATCATCTTACCTCCGATTTACAGATATTGTGCGAAACAGCATCCGACTGAGGCAGCTTTCTCTGAAGCCACTTTCTCGGTGAGAAGATGTTGCTAGAAGCAGAGAGGTGTAGAGATAAATCCCTGGACGCGCTGCGTTTGCCGCTCCTGTAGTCAAAATGAAGACTGGAGATGGACGACGCGTCTGAAGATGTGAACAAACTCGACGTAGAGAGACGCGGTTTGAGTCTGGGGCTTTCTGAAGCGCTTTGGCTGTTAGTAAATCCAGCTGTGGAGCTCGAGCTCCAGCAGAATGACCGATGACCGCTGGCGTCTCCAGGCGTCGCCGCGCAGTTTCTGATCAGCGCAGAATCCAAGCTGCGAGTCTGCTGCAGTTTCCTCTTTGCGAGGGTTTTAGAGCCCGATGAGGAACATGAGAAGACGCTGTTTAGCAAGCCTTGCGCGGACATCCCTGCGATACGACGCCCCAAACGCAAACCCCATGTGAAGAACGAACGCGACTGACTGAACAGCTGCTGATGCTTGTCTTGCAGTCAAAACAGCGAAAATGTATTTAAAACAAACTAATCACATTATCTCATCCATCTCCGCTGTATTTGTCAGCGGGGATGTTTCCACTATTCAAGCCAAAAAGCGCGTCAGTAAAGTTTCTCAACTACATCTCTGTGAACGATCCCACCCTCTTCCTCCGCCCTGCAGTGTGTCTGAGAAACTGAGGCAAACCTTGACACTTCTCATTGATTGGTTTTAATTAAGGAATTACTGTCAGTGGAATCTAATAGAATTTCTGCGCAACTCAAATCGCCGCGTGACGCGTCTCGCTCAGTTTGCCCAACGTATTCTAGGCATATTCTATAGAACAAATATGTTTGTAAAATATGTGTAGTAGCCTATTTAAATATATATTGAATTGATACATGATGACAATATTTGAGTTTTGTTTTATTATCTTAATTATCGTAAAGCTGCAGTCCATAACTTTGCGGTGACTGAGACACACATACTCCACACACACACACACACACACCTCACAACATTAGATTAATCCACACACACACACACACACCTGCGCTGGAGACACACACACACACACATCTGGAGCAGTGGACACACACACACACACACACACACACACACACACACACACCTCGACTCATAAACCCACACACGGAAGATAATGGACACACACACACCTATGCAAAAAACTGCAATTCCACACACACACACACACACACACACACACACACACACACACACACACACCTGGTTTTCAAACAGAGATGGCGACAGTCGGGGGTTCGGTGCCTTGCTCAAGAGGCTAAACTTACGACCCTCTATCCATTAGACTGCAGCTTTTAATTAAGTCTGTTGCTATGGAACGTCATTTCCACGCGCACTGACTGTGTCCCAAATGATGCACTATACTCTATGCACTTATATGCTAAGTACTCATGCACTATGTACTCAACCATGTAGTGTATGAATTTTGTAAGGTTATTTAGTCAATAATCGTAATCTGATAGCCCCTCCCCCTTCCTAACGTAATTAAGATGCGACAGACACATTTGTATAACCATTTTCAGGGGCTCATAAATAAACTCATAATAAAAAACTATAATCATAATTATTTGAGAATCTTTTGTAGGCAATGAAAATGGAGTTGTAAACATTTGTCTTATTTTGCCTAAATATATATATATATATTTTTAATTTAGTAGTGCCTTTCAGAGAACTGCAGAAGATTTTCCAGAAGACAAAATAAGTTAAATTTACCCTGATCTTCAAATTCATGTTTTTCCCTCTGGAGCCTCGGTGAGCGTGTGAATCTGTTGCATAAGAGTCCCTCAGTCATCTTCGGTGTGAAAAGATGGATCTCAAAATCACAGTCATTGTTGGAAAGGGTTCAAATACACAAAAATGCTGGAAAACCAGATAATTTGTGGGCCCTGAAGGATTTTTCTGAAGAACAGCAGACAGTTTAACTGTTCAGGACAAACAAGGGACTCATGAACAACTATCACTAAACAGAAACACACAGCTGAGGATCATTCAGACAACAACACAGTGTTAAGAATCAAGGGGGTGTAAACTTCTGACCTAAACTCTATATATATTTGTATCTGTAGCTTATATAAATATGAGAGAGTGGGACTGGGACTACACTTCCCATAATTCTCGTAGTTACCCAAAGCCTTCAAAAAGTCAAGAAAGCATGAAGTACCCATCCTCACCACCTTCTACAAGCTTACAAGAACAAATAGCAGACCGCAAGACCCTTAATATGTTTTATATTTTGTTGCAAAGCAAAAAGTTGCCCCACCCACCCCTCCCACAGTAAGACCAGAGGTGCCTAAACTTTATTACTTTGCAGAGTCAAATTCAAACTTGATTAAGAAAATAAATGTTGCATTATGTTATATTAAAATGTACTTTTATTGGATTAATTTGACTTGCATTTCTTACATGTAAATATAAAACTAAATGTTAAAACAAAAACATAAGCATGCCTCAGTGGCATGTTTTTTGAGTGTTGAATTGCTTATGTAATTCTTCTTCCTCTCATTCTGTTTGAACTTCCAAGTCGTGAATGGAAAGGAAACCAATTCTTCTGAATTGTTTCCAGCCTGAAACTCACTAACAGAGTAATGTTGACTGCTTCGCTTGTTCACCGGTCTCCAGAGAAATCAGTTTCAGAAAATATAAGCTCTGGTCACAACTTCCACACCCTAACGCTGCTTAATTTATACTCTCAGCATGTCAGCAATCAGACCCAAGCGCTGTGCACATATATACAAACCATTTTTCCCCTTCAGAATAGAACAATCCTTCTTAATTTCAATATCATAACACTGCAAAACTTCATAAAAACTCAGATCAGTCTTCACAATGGAGAAATAGGATTGGATGTGACTTCTGGGGAAGACAAAGAAGAAGAAAATAGAGGTTAAAAACTCCATAGACATAATAAAAGCCATCAAATCTCCCCAAAGAGACAAGACTTTGCGTTAGATCTGCAACATATTATTCCAGAGTTTACATGATACCCCCAGAGCTTCCCGACATGGGTTATTATCTCATTTTAGCACAGGAAAAGGATCTCCAAAGACCTCTTTAAGGTCTGTGAATGTAAACAAATAAGGGTGTAACCGAGAGCAGAAGGTCTCTATAGAGTAAAGATGGATGGATGTATGAGAAACATCTATGTTCATATCGAAATGAGTCTTTTATATATCAATGGAGATCAATGGAGTTACAAGAACTCAATTATTGCTTGTAGAAGCAGCATCGAATAGTCTGTAATATCTAATAACCAAATCTGTATGCATTGTGTTGTTCTGAGAGACACAAACGATGTTTAAAGGAATTTTGAATGTTTTAGGTTCAAAACAAAATTGAACCCCACTGACTTTAGACACTGAGACGTTCTTCCAAATAACTTGTTTTGAGCCCCTTGTTTTACATGCAAATGAGCTGATGATGGGCTGATTAAAAATAATATATATATATATATATGTTTTTAAGCAAGAGATAAGAAAGAATGAAAATATGAATACATGAACAATATGTATTTTTTTTTCCTATTACAGGCCAAACTCTCTATAGGCATTTAAAATTAGAAGACAAAACTGCATTTTAATTATGATCCAAATGAATCACTACTGCTGTGCAGACTCCAGAATCACTCTGCGCAGACACAGACTGTGTTTTCCAAATGAATCACTACTTTTACCAATCCAAATGAATCACTTGCTGAATGCGCAGACACAGACTCCAAATGAATCACTTGCGCAACACAGACTCTAAATGAATCTACTGCGCAGACACAGACTCCAAATGAATCAGTCCAAATGAATCACTACTGCGCAGACACAGACTCCAAATGAATCACTACTGCGCAGACACAGACTCCAAATGAATCACTACTGCGCAGACACAGACTCCAAATGAATCACTACTGCGCAGACACAGACTCCAAATGAATCACTGCGCAGACAGAGCGCAGACACAAACTCCAAATGAATCACTACTGCGCAGACACAGACTCCAAATGAATCACTTCTGCGCAGACACAGACTCCAAATGAATCACTACTGCGCAGACACAGACTCCAAATGAATCACTACTGCGCAGACACAAACTCCAAATGAATCACTTCTGCGCAGACACAAACTCCAAATGAATCACTACTGCGCAGACACAAACTCCAAATGAATCACTACTGCGCAGACACAGACTCCAAATGAATCACTACTGCGCAGACACAGACTCCAAATGAATCACTACTGCGCAGACACAGACTCCAAATGAATCACTACTGCGCAGACACAGACTCCAAATGAATCACTACTGCGCAGACACAGACTCCAAATGAATCACTTCTGCGCAGACACAGTTGAATCACTTCTGTGCAGACACAGACTCCAAATGAATCACTACTGCGCAGACACAAACTCCAAATGAATCACTTCTGCGCAGACACAAACTCCAAATGAATCACTACTGCGCAGACACAGACTCCAAATGAGACACAGACTCAAATGAATCACTACTGCGCAGACACAGACTCCAAATGAATCACTTTTGGACACAGAGAATCACTATGCAAGACACAAACTCAGAATCACTACTGCGCAGACACAGACTCCAAATGAATCACTACTGCGCAGACTTGAATCACTAGACACAAACTCCAAATGAATCACTACTGCGCAGACACAAACTGAATGCGCAGACACTGAATCACTTCTGCGCAGACACAAAGAATCACATGAATTTCTGCGCAGTTCATTTTAGGTTTTGGCTTATATTAACCAATCTAAAATCTGCATTAAAGTTCAGAATGTAAAGATAAAGTG
Source organism: Schizopygopsis malacanthus (assembly GCA_027474115.1). Classification (NCBI taxonomy): domain Eukaryota; kingdom Metazoa; phylum Chordata; class Actinopteri; order Cypriniformes; family Cyprinidae; genus Schizopygopsis; species Schizopygopsis malacanthus. The sequence goes on along the minus strand of CM049874.1, from coordinate 1,938,501 downwards.
TGACTGGTTATATAATGCTGGATAGAGAGGTCACACCAGTCACTGTATCAGCTCACAGCAGGCACATGTGCTGAAACTGGTGAAGGGTTCGTAGAGAAATGAAAACAGGTTGCCCCACAACAGTTATTTGGACTTGCACAAATGCTCCCTAATGTATTTTGAGGTCACACAGATTTCATTTTGGGAGCATATGCAACCAAAACAGATCAAACTAGAAATGTTAAGGTCATCAAGACAAAATGTGACCCTGGACCATAAAACCATGATAAGTGTCATTTTTGTTTAAATTGAGGTTTATACATAATCTGAAATCTGAATAAATTAACTTGACATTGATGTGTGGTTTGTTATGATCAGACTATATTTGGCTGAGATACAATTATTTGTAAATCTGGAATCTGAGGATGCAAAAAAAATTAATATTGAGAAAATCATCTTTAAAGTTGTCCAAATTAAGTTCTGAACAATGCATATTACTAATAAAAAATTACGTTTTATATATTTACGGTAAGACATTTACAAAATATCTTCATGGAACATGAACTTTTTATAATATCCGATGTATTTTTGGCTATTGCTACAAATATACCTGTGCTAATTATGATTATTTTGTGCTCCAGGGTCACAAATTTGAATGTTGGCTTGACGACGTGCCTTAAGTTAAAAAGGTCTTTTGTACCTAAAATACTTTAAGAGCTGCACATTATTTAGGGATATATATATTCCAAGTGTGTACAATAACTGTATGTTGACTTTGTCAAACCAACCTAAGTAAAAAGACAAGCAGAGATGAAGAAACAGAAACCTGAGACAGACACACCTCTTCATGCCATTGTATTTTTCAGTCAATGTATTGTCTTCACATCTGAACATTTTCAGGACTCTTGCTCAACTGAGAGATTGCACAATAACTGCGATCTGTTGAGTTTGAATGCATTCAGGCTCTTAAGACACCATCATCACAACGACACGATAAACATTGAGGTTCTGCCTGGATGCCGGGGAAACTAGACCGACGTGACGCAGTTTGGCCTTTGTTTTAGAAATAAACCGAATGGCAAAGACAGACTGCAGTCTGTTCAGTGACTAAAATAAGTTATTAGTCTTATATTTCAGTTGGGTCTCATGTCTGTTATAATCGGTCACAGACGGCGGGACAAACAATGATGAAAGCAAATGATGAGACATGAAACTAACCGCATGTTTAGAAATACAAGTACATGTGTTTGTGCATGTTTTGCATTTGAGGACTCTTGCGCAATTTCTGCAAATGATACAGCATAGTAAAAAAAAAATCATAATTCCATACAGTTATATCGTTTTTCATTTAAATTAGATCAACATCAGAAATGTAATTAAATACTAAACAAGATAAGATCATTAATTAAATTATAGTCAATCAACTAAATTATGTTGCACCAACAAAATAAAATGAATTAAATAAATAAACCTTAAGTGCATTGAGTTAAACTGGAGAGACAAAATAAGATTTGACAAACATAATAAAGTACATTTACATTAATGTGTGATAATCTAATGAAACTGACTTGAATTTAAAAAAAATAATAATTTGTGAATTTGAATTAAATAAATTAAATTAGGGTTTAAAAAAATCACTTAAATTAAAGAAAACGAATAAAATTTTTGAGTGACTTCAATAAATGTTATTTTATTATGAGCTGGAAATACAGCTTTTGTTTACTTTGTCAGGTTTTGTCAAGCCAGCATTCATAGTTTGTCTGGAAAAGCTTAGTTTTTCATGTTCAAAGTCTGATTAGTGTTTCTATTTTTTTTGTTTGAGTTGTTTTAGAAAGTTTTTCTATCAGAATAATTTTTCATTAAATCAGTTGAGAACTGTGTTATTTTTTATATAATTGAGGTACTATTATAACTTTTATTGATATTTCGAATACTTTTTATTTTAATATTTTCAGTTTTCAATTTAATGTAGGTAAAGTTTAAATAATTTTGTTGTATTTTCTAATTTTTATTTCGATATTTTCTATATAGGTTTTAATTATTTTAATTTCATGTTTAACTTCAGTTATTTTGGTACATCAGGTTAAACTAAATGAAAAATTGCCTTGACAAGTTTTAGATTTTATTTGTATTTATTTATTTATTTAAATTTTGTATGTTTATATTTATTTCTATTATTTTATTTTAAGCTAAATTAGTTTTGTTTTTTATTTCAAGTATCAACTTTTTTTATGACTTCAGTTTAGCTCTAATTAACAATAATAACCCTGGTTGAGAACCACTGTCCTTGAAGACCTTCCCACAAAGAAATAGCATTTCAGTAATTAATTCACTCAATTTCGACTCTTTCAAAAAGAGATGAATAATTGATGCTTTTGTGTGAGTGCTTTGGGTGCTTTGTGTGTGGGTTTGTGTGGGCAGTTGTTAAGATGTGAGTGATGTGCAGTGTGTGTGCTGCAGTGGCTTTAACTGTACTGTGATTTATAAGTGGGTGGCACGCACGCACACACGCACGCACACGCAGGCGCCGACGCACACGCAGACGCATATGCAGACACACTCGCACACACACAAAGACACAGACACACACAGACACACACACACACACACACACACACACACACACACAGACACACATGTTGGTTTTTATGGTTTATGGGGACTCTCCATAGGCGTAATGGTTTTTATACTGTACAAGCTGTATGTGCTATTGCCCTACACCTACCCTACACCTAAACTTAGCCCTCACAGGAGACGGTGCATTTCTATTTTCCCTCAAAAAAACTCACTCTGTATGATTTATAAGCGTTTTAAATTATGAGGGACACAGAAAATGTCCTCATAAATCACCTTCTCCTTGTAATACCCATGTCATACTAATGTCATTATACAAATTTGTGTCCTCATAAACCACATAAACACGCACACACACACACACACACACACACACACACACACACACACACACACACACACACACACACACACACACAGAGAGAGAGACACACACACACAGACACACACAGACACAGACACACACACACACACACACACACACACACACACACACACACACACACAGACACACACACACACACACACACACACACACACACACACACACACACACACACACACACACACACACACACACACACACACACACAGAGAGAGAGACACACAGACACAGAGAGAGAGAGACACAGACACACACACACACACACACACACACACACACACACACACACACACACACACACACACACACACACACACACACACACACACACACACACACACACACACACACACACACACACACACACACACACACACAGTGCCAGCTCCTTCCCCTCACTGACACACCTGAGAACCGGTGACGCCAGCACTAAAGCAGCCCCTGTTCACATGATATTCCTCAGTCTGCATCAGTGTCCTGAGGAGCATTGCGTGTGTAGAGTTGAGTTCTGGGAATGAAGCGCAGCTCCAGTACGCACTAGCGTGCACTCTTACACTGTATTCACTACTGCTGCTGTCAAAACTAAATAAGAGTCAGTCTGGCTGGCATACTTTAAATACTGTTCGTTCATGTTACAGTAATTATTCATCTTTGTTAATGTTAGTTAATACAAATACAGCTGTTCTTATTGGCTCAGGTCCATTAAATAATATTAACAGAGGCAATACTTGTTTTCATTAATATTTGAGTAAATGCTGAAATGAGTATTGAAGGAGAAGAATACTGTGCACGCTTTAGAAGTATGTTTCATTGTTAGTTCATTTTAACTAATGTTAACAAATGGATCCTTCTTGTTTACAGTTTCTGTCATAATTTCAACTTCTGTCAACTTTTGTGGTATAGTTATAATACATTTTTATGTCAATATTGACTTATGTCTTTATGATTTTTTATATTTTACATTGAGTATCGAGGTTTTATGTTATATGTTGAATTTTCATGTAATAGTTTTGCTATTTTATGTCATAATTTCCTTTTTCACATCATAATTTCCAACTTTTTATTAATAATTTTGACTATGTCATAATTTCAATATTGTTTGTCATAACTTAACTTTTTATGCCATAATTCTATTTTTATGTCTTAATTCTGGCTTTTTATGTAAGCATTTCAACTTTTTATGTCATAGTTATGAGCTTTTATGTTATAATTCTGACTTTCTATGTCATAATTTTGACATTTCATATCATAATTTCAACTTTTCATATCATAATTTCAACTTTCCATGTCAAAATTTCGCTTTTTGTCATGTTTTAACTTTACTGACATACTTTTAACTTTTTATGTTATGTTTTACTATACTTGTCATAAGTCTCAGTATGTCATAATTTGACTTTTCTCCTATATTGTTTTTGTCATAACTTTAACATAATTCTGACATAGCATGCCATAATTTCGACTTTTCATGTCATAGTTATACATTTTCAAGTCAATTTTGACTTATATCATAGTTAAAACGTTTTATATTGTACATTATAAGACTAAGGTTTTATGCTAATATTGACTTTCTGTGTCATAATTATTCACATCATATTTTTGAAATTTTATGTCATAATTCCAACATACTTTGTCAAATTTTGATGGCATGTTTATAACTTTTACGTCATAATTTGACTTTTTAATTCCAAAAATCTTAGTATGTCATAATTTTGGCTTTTAATGACATGATTATGACTTTTTATCTAAAGTATGAGGCTTTGAGTCTTTTCAAAGTGACATTGTTTTCTTGCCAATTATTTCCCCTATTATCATAATGCATAATGCATGTTGTGTGCTTGTCATTCATGAGCTTCACTCAGAGGTCAAGGTTCGGCTGGTCAGTACTGGGTCAGTTAGCTCCTGCTGGGAGGTGTCGTAATACACCATCTGGCCCAAAAGTGCATGTTTCTCTGACGTTCACTTCAAAGTAGTCACGTCTTACAGTTTATTTATCTATTATGAATGCTTTATTGTCAACAAATAACGCCATAACAAAGAACATTTCACATGCATCAATAAGAAGAAACAAGAAATCAGATTAAAAAAGGAGAGCATCAGTTTACAGACAAATATTATGCATGTTTTACACTTCCATAGGATGCTACGATGCAATTTTAATACAGAAACTGTACTTTGCAGGTAAGCACCAGTGTATAATGTGCTGTACTAACTTATATATGCATGTATGCACGCTTATATACACTGAAGCAACATATAAATCACAAACATTGACCAGTTTAACCTTGAATAAATGATGTGGAAACCACACTCTTGGGTTTTCAGCGTCACGAAGCAGAATGTGACACATGCAGCTCTTGCATGGACAGTGTTACAAACCCAGTGTGTGTTCACTCTGAGCTCATCTACACTGAAAACTGACCAAATAATCCTTCAGCAGATGTGATCATTGAAAAAGACCAGTCTTTCCCTCCAGGGTCAGAGCACAAATACTGATGATTTCATCATTTATACTATGTCATATCTATGACCTTTTTATGTCAGTGTTGACTGAGTCTCACATTTCAGCTGTTTGTCATAATTTCAATGTATGTCATAATTCTTAATACAGAATGTCATAATTTAGAAGGTGCTCAACCCTGCTTCGCTTCAAGGGCAGCCGGTCTTGGGCTGCTGGCCATAATTTGCTGGCCAAATTATGAGTTATATTTTCAGCTTCTTATGTTATAATTTATCCTTTTTGGAATTATTTAAAGTTATGTCATAATTCTTAGTACAGTATTTCAAAATAATTTTTTTTTTTGCAGAATTTCTACTTTTCATGTCATGATTTCTACTTTTTGTCACAATTCAAATTTTATTTAGAATTTCAGAAATGTAGACATTTTATTTCAATTGTCATAGTTCTGACTTTTTTTGTCAAGTTTCAACCTTTTTCATAATTTCAGCAGTTTATGTCATTTCTTTGGTCAGAATTAACATTTTATGTCATAATTCGGATTATTTCATCATTTCTACTTATGTTGTAATTTATACTTTTGGTCATAATTGAAATTTTATTTGAATTGTCATAGTTCTGACTTTTTTTGTCAAGTTTCAACCTTTTTCATAATTTCAACATTTTATTTTTGACAATTTTTTTGGTCCGAATTAACATTTTATGTCATAATTCAGATTTTTGTTATAATTCTTATTTCATAACTTCTACTTATGTTGTAATTTATACTTTTGGTCATAATTTCAAGTTATGCAATAGTTCGTATTATGTAATCATTCTTATTACAGTATGTCATTTTTGTTTCATAATTCTTAGTTCTCTAGTTCTCATAATGTCTTTTAATGTGATCATTTTGACTTGTCATTTCTTTCTATGTCATAATATTGACTTTTTATCTCATAATTATGACTTTTTATGTCAAAATGTTGTGCATGGTTAAAACCACAACATAATTACACGGACTGTAGAAGCAAAACAAATGTAGAAATTGTGACCTGTGCGACTCAATGTCATGTGTATTCTCATCAAATATATGTTTTCAAAAGCAGCATGTAAATAAATAACCTGAGATATCCTGACAGTCACGACTCGGTCTCAAAGATATGACGTGGAAATGACACACTTCACCTTTACGGTGTGTTTTCAGCATCACGAAGCAATTACGAAGAACATCTTTCTTTTTCTGCTGGTTGATAAAAAAAGCAATGACCTTTCCAATGGAGGACTGCAGTTTGCCTTCAGATCACATGTGATTTGGACGCTCTCCCATATACCGCTCAGCTCCAAATACTGCTAAACTAATATGTTTGGACAGTTTATTGCGTTTCCATTAATGTGTGATGCATTCAGCCAATTTAAAGCATGCAAATCCCACAAATGCACATCTTGCACATGCTTCATTCGCCCTCTAGTGGAGAATCTACACAACATTGTGTAGGGAGATCTTTGTTATGCAATGCATTCTGGGATTGGCTTCTCCTTGAAGGCTACACGTGATGCTGCCTTTTAGAATTAGGCCAAAAAAAGCCTTTGCACGTCCACAGTGCCTTAACATGGTTTGCACTGCAACACAAACACATGCACAGACCATGGTTCTGACTCATAACAGAGATATTTTCTAATAACTCATGTTATTCGTGAATTGCATCACAGCTCACTAAGAGACTTCAGAAATGATAAACACAATAGTGCTTACGGTACGAAGGAACCGTGGGAAAAGAGCCTGATCGTTATCAGAAGTGCTTTCTGTGAATCATTGCTGTCAAGTGGATTCTTAATGACTCCATGAAAGCTTAGGAAGTTGTTATTCCCAGCTGGAGCACTCAATAATATTTGTTTTATTGGTCGTTATTCTAATGCACCAGGTTTTCTTGACAAATAGCTTGTTTTGCATGTTTATGCACGAAAGCTAATGCAATAGTTACTCGTGCAATTATGCAGTTGCTTCAAGATGTAAGATTTCAATGTTTAGCATGGCAGTATTCTGAAAAAGATCATGCATACATGAAGATTCACAGAAAGCATGCATGCACGATCTCAGTTTGAGTAACGATGTGAGCGATCAGAAAAGGATCAGGAGATTGCATTCCTTGGCGTCTCGAAGGTGTGAGATCTGAAGGCTGTGATTCACACTCTTGCACCTCACACACTCGCTCACAGCAGAAACGGTGTGTGTGTTTAATCGAGATCCGAGGTCTGTGATTCACACTCTTGCACCTCACACACTCGCTCACAGCAGAAACGGTGAGAGTGTTTAATCGAGCACTAACATGCACTCACACACTCACTGATAGGGGATATATAACGGTCATATTTGATGATGAATGGACCGTGTAACCCATAAACCCAGAATGGAGCTCATCTGCGTACGAGTGTCATTTTGAGCAGATATGATCATTAAAAAAGAATTATCTTTTCATTTTGAGTAAATGGAGCAAAGATATTGATGACTCATCCTGCGCTCATGTCTCTGGAAGCCCATTTCTGTCACATAAGAAGATAATAATGCTTTGGTGAATTATATTTATGGCGTTAAAGTGTTATGTTGTAATTTCGACTTAATATAAGTGCTGCTAAACGATTAATCGCCATAAATCGCATCAAAAATATACGTTTAGTTTACATAATATATATGTGTGTGTACTGTGCATATTTATGTATTTATAAAACACACACGTGCATATATATTTAAGAAATATATGTTTTTCTATATTAATATACATTTAAAAATATACACAGTACAAACACATACATGTTATGTAAACAAAAAACGTTTATTTTGGATGTGATTAATCGCGATTAATCATTTGACAGCACTGCTTGATTTTTTATAATTTCAACTTTTTAATTCTACTTTTTTTATTTCATAATTATGACTTTGAATTGATAGATTTTTTATAATTTCAACTTTTTAATCATAATTTTATAATTCAACTTTTTGTTTGTTAATTATGACTTAGAATTACTGTGTCATAATTTCAAAATGTTATGCTGTAATGTTGACTT
>CM049874.1:1900063-1925063 GCA_027474115.1 Schizopygopsis malacanthus | reverse complement strand
TTTAAAGCTCGTCCTCAAGTGACTTAAAGCGTTTATAAAACAGTGGACACTGCAGTATGAGGAACACACTAATGTTCAATAAATAGTTATGTAATGATTAATATTAAATAATCATATTCTGCTCTAAAACAATCTAAATGCAGCAACAGCTAAACTGAGAAACAGTTAATTGATTTGGTATCAGTTTATTTTTTTTTTTTTTTTACCTGAACATAATTAATCTGTATGTTTGGATATATATATGTATGGAAATATGTAATATTGTATGGTGTTTTTGTTTTAAATGTTTAATATTTTCCAGGAACAATAGCATAGGAAACTTTATATGTTGAGTGAGCCGTCTTTTATTGAATTTTTTTTTACCTGTCATTTTTAAAAATTCATTTAGCTATATTTATTATTATTATTATTACTGATGTCGTTATTGGATATATGTTGTTTTATTTTTAATATTTTTAATTTATTTATTATTAATATATGTAATTTTTTTTCAGTTTTAGTTTTAGTTATTTTGGTTATCAAGTTAATTCTTGGTAGTTTTGGCATCATTTGAAGTTTTATTTTTACATGTATATTTGTATATATTTAGCTTTCTATATTTATATATATAGTGTATACATATCTGATTAATTGATCCTTATGAGGATTTATTTCATATTCATATTTCATATTTATTTCATGTAATTTTAGAACGTATTAGAAAATATTGTCCATTGTTATTAATGCTCCCCTGATATGTTAACGCAAAAGAAAAAAAAAATATATATAGTTATGTGATTGCACATCATATATTGGTGTGTCAAACTGACTGTAAATGTACAAATTATTATTGCACATTCTTTTTCATCCCAAAGAGGCACAAAATCACTTTCACAGACTTTTACATGAACTGTTCCCTCCTGGTGACCTGCACAACTCAATCCAAACTCAGTCCTCAGCCATCTTCAAGAAACTCTTCCATTTTATTTAGCCCTCCAACTCTAGCACCTTCTATTCTAATTCTATTTTATCTATTTGTTGACTTTACCCTCTAACTCTAGCACTCTCTATTCTAATTCTATTTTATCTATTTGTTGACTTGACCCTCTAACTCTAGCACTCTCTATTCTAATTCTATTTTATCTATTTGTTGAATTTACCCTCTAACTCTAGCACCCTCTATTCTAATTCTATTTTATCTATTTGTTGACTTTACCCTCTAACTCTAGCACTCTCTATTCTAATTCTATTTTATCTATTTGTTGAATTTACCCTCTAACTCTAGCACCTTCTATTCTAATTCTATTTTATCTATTTGTTGACTTCACCCTCTAACTCTAGCACTCTCTATTCTAATTCTATTTTATCTATTTGTTGACTTCTTATGACCCTCTAACTCTAGGACACTCAAAAAACAACAACAACAACAATCTATTCTAATTCTATGGACAGACAGTGCAAAAAACAACAACAACAACAATTATCTATTTGTTGACTTCACCCTCTAACTCTAGCACGCTCTATTCTAATTATATTTGATCTATTTGTTGACTTTACCCTCTAACTCTAGCACTCTCTATTCTAATTCTATTTTATCTATTTGTTGACTTCACCCTCTAACTCTAGCACTCTCTATTCTAATTCTATTTGATCTATTTGTTGACTTCACCCTCTAACTCTAGCACTCTCTATTCTAATTCTATTTTATCTATTTGTTGACTTCACCCTCTAACTCTAGCACCCTCTATTCTAATTCTATTTTATCTATTTGTTGACTTGACCCTCTAACTCTAGCACCCTCTATTCTAATTCTATTTTATCTATTTGTTGACTTTACCCTCTAACTCTAGCACTCTCTATTCTAATTCTATGTTATCTATTTGTTGACTTTACCCTCTAACTCTAGCACCCTCTATTCTAATTCTATTTTATCTATTTGTTGACTTTACCCTCTAACTCTAGCACCTTCTATTCTAATTCTATTTTATCTATTTGTTGACTTTACCCTCTAACTCTAGCACTCTCTATTCTAATTCTATTTTATCTATTTGTTGACTTGACCCTCTAACTCTAGCACTCTCTATTCTAATTCTATGTTATCTATTTGTTGACTTCACCCTCTAACTCTAGCACTCTCTATTCTAATTCTATTTTATCTATTTGTTGACTTTACCCTCTAACTCTAGCACTCTCTATTCTAATTCTATTTTATCTATTTGTTGACTTTACCCTCTAACTCTAGCACTCTCTATTCAAATTCTATTTTATCTATTTGTTGACTTCACCCTCTAACTCTAACACCCTCTATTCTAATTCTATTTTATCTATTTGTTGACTTCACCCTCTAACTCTAACACCCTCTATTCTAATTCTATTTTATCTATTTGTTGACTTCACCCTCTAACTCTAGCACTCTCTATTCTAATTCTATTTTATCTATTTGTTGACTTTACCCTCTAACTCTAGCACCCTCTATTCTAATTCTATTTTATCTATTTGTTGACTTGACCCTCTAACTCTAGCACTCTCTATTCTAATTCTATTTAATCTATTTGTTGACTTCACCCTCTAACTCTAGCACTTTCTATTCCAATTCAATTTTATCTATTTGTTGACTTTACCCTCTAACTCTAGCACTCTCTATTCTAATTCTATTTTATCTATTTGTTGACTTTACCCTCTAACTCTAGCACTCTCTATTCTAATTCTATGTTATCTATTTGTTGACTTGACCCTCTAACTCTAGCACCTTCTATTCTAATTCTATTTTATCTATTTGTTGACTTTACCCTCTAACTCTAGCACTCTCTATTCTAATTCTATTTTATCTATTTGTTGACTTCACCCTCTAACTCTAGCACTCTCTATTCTAATTCTATTTTATCTATTTGTTGACTTTACCCTCTAACTCTAGCACCTTCTATTCTAATTCTATTTTATCTATTTGTTGACTTTACCCTCTAACTCTAGCACCTTCAATTCTAATTCTATTTTATCTATTTGTTGACTTTACCTTCTAACTCAAGCACTCTCTATTCTAATTCTATTTTATCTATTTGTTGACTTTACCCTCTAACTCTAGCACTCTCTATTCTAATTCTATTTTATCTATTTGTTGACTTGACCCTCTAACTCTAGCACTCTCTATTCTAATTCTATTTTATCTATTTGTTGACTTGACCCTCTAACTCTAGCACTCTCTATTCTAATTCTAATAATCATTGCTCTTTTGTTGATTTTGATTGCTTCTCTTATCATCATTTGTGAGTCGCTTTGGATAAAACCATCTACTAAATGACTAAATGTAAATTTAAATGAATACAGTCAGACTAATAAACTATTTAACTCGGTGGGAGAATTATTCCAATTATGTTTATTTAACATTGGTGTTTTCCTAATATTGCCGTTTCATAAAAGCGATGAGCCACTGAAGCTTGTGTCCCCTTCACCTGCACTAAAATGGCAGAGTGGCTCATTTCTGTAATACAGTGTGTGCTGAAGTGTTTGGTGTGTGACTCTGATATCGAACCGCTGCTGTTCTGATGCTGGCACTATCTGTCCTCTCTCTCTCTCCACTCACAGCCAGCGCCAATCAGACGGCAGCTGGACGCATTGATCCCTGTGGCTTACTGATGCATTGGCCTGTAATGTGATGGTGTTTCATTATTGAGTCTCTCTCTCTCTCTCTCTCTCTCTCTCTCTCTCTCTCTCTCTCTCTCTCTCTCTCTGCCTCAGGGCTCGTCCCTCGCACGCCCAGACCGGGGCACACAGTGAGCGAGGAGTTAGTTGGCCGGCTCAGATGTTGAGATTTCACCTGACTGCATTTTTCCATAAGACACAGGGAAGTCACTGGAAGGATTTGCTAAAAGCATAAGGTATGCCAAAGGGACAGCAAAACAAAGCGCGGGCCGCTGAAGACGCCGAGCCCAGTGAGGACCTCGATGTTTTTACTGTCATACAGTAAGTTCAGTGACTCTCCTTCAAGCTTTTATCACACAGATGCTTTTATGTGTTTATTGCATTGGGAATTTTACAGCAGATTTCATGCATTTTGCATGCTTGGCTTTTAAAGGCTTTGGGGAAATTTTAGATATAAATCACCAACTCAATAATGCGTGCGTTTCATCCGTGGTGGTTGATTATTTTTTCCTCTCAATTCGGATTTTACATTTAACCAAAAAAGGCATCAGAATAGATAATTGACACTGTACATTTTTTTAAAGATTATTGAAGTATTTTTTACAAGAAAAAAAACGATTTCTCCTTTACATTTTTTTAATTCCCTGCAGGGTTGCCAAATCTGCGCTTTTTCCGCGGAATTGGGCTATTTTTATACTGTTGTTTATGGAGTCCGCAGGTTAAAGTGATCTCCCAGAAATGCTAATAAGACGAATGAGACTCTGACGAAGGGGACAACTGTGAAAAAAACATGATTGAGCTAGTTTTGATGAGCAATTGGGCTGGTTTTGTTTCACAGACCTGGCAACCCTGTGTTACTGTGTTGCCATTTCTTAGTAATTATTTGTAAAGTTTTGCCATTTTTAAGTGAAAATTGTTTCAAAGTAATTGTTTTAAAGTTTAAAAGTGCAATTTCTAACTGAAATTAGTTTTTTGTTTACTTGCATTGGAAGTAATTAATATTGCATGAATTTGTTAAAATTATTGACTTTTCGGTTCTAAATTTTGATGATTGCATGCACAAAACACATTGATAAACCATGTTTATTCTCATTAAGTGTACCCATTTTAGATGTTCTTTTGTACACTGATAAAAAAAAATGGTTTAGAAACAATTTTCACTCATAAATTGCCAGTAAATTTCACAAACAGTCACAAAAACACAGCAACTAACACATTAATTGGACATTAATTGGACATAACATGGTATTTTGTTGTAAAAATGTAGTCCAATAATCTTTATTTTATTTATACCTTCGAAAATTAATTTGTACAGTGTATTTTTCTTTCATCTTGTATAGGTTTGTTGATGTTTTTGAGAATGAGGGTGAAACTCAAGCTGTTGATGTTCACGTCAGTCTAATTCTGATCAATTTGTGGATACAAAATAGAGTTTGATTAGCTTTTGACACAAACAAGATGCAGATGAATCGCTTGTTGTATTCCTCCTCTGTAAGTTGTTTTAGATAAAAGCATCTGCTAAATGAATGTAGCTGTATATAGGCGGTCAGGCTGTTTCGCAGTCATAATATGCACATGATTGTATTGTATTTGTAGTTCATCCACCGGTTGAGCGCCTCTGTTGTCGGTGTTTTGATAGTCAGGAATGTGAATGCTTGTCTTTGACCCATGTGACAATTTGACACCTTCATTTTGTTTGTTTTTTCTCATATTGTCGCTGATGTTTATTTAATTCCTTCTTGTCTTTTCCTAATTTAACGTGCAGAGTCAACTATAAGTAAGTCAAGTTTTTCTGAGAAAGCATTTCTCTGTAACTCCCCCGCATTGCTAATCTCTGCCTAAAGTTAATGCTGACCAATCATCTGCTGTGTCTGCCATGTTGTTAAACTGCGTTTTCTTCCTTTCTAGTGGAAGTCTGTTTGGACTGTTTTTAGCTAAACTTTAACGAAATGAGCCAATATAGGGTTTCTGCAGGTCCTAGAAAGTCTAGTACAAATTAAGATCTTAAATCAGAGCAGAAAGTCTTAAATTCATGAAATCATGGCATTAATCGTTGCATGCACTGCAAAACAAATGAAGAATTAAAATGAGTATTTTTGTCTTGTTTTCTAGTACAAATATCTAAACTTTATTAAATTAAGATGCATTGAGCGGGCTGATTTTTTTGTAAAACTTAATTTAAAGATAAAACACATTTTCATATAACTCATTATCGGACTTGTTCTTTTAAATTTCCATATTCTAGTTTAGCTTTTTTTGTAGAATAAATATAAAAAAGGAATTTTATTTGAACTTTTTGAAGTTGTATGTTGTTGCTAATTGCAGCTGTTTTTTTTTCTCATATTGTTTAAAGATCTTTATAAAGTCTTCATTGACCTTCATAACCCTGCAGAAACCCTGAAGAAACTTTGTTTGCCGGGTCACTTAAAGCAGTGAAACCCGGAGAGGAATAATGTGGCATTATTTCCATACATTTAGAGAAGTTCCTGTAATGCACTAAACCGTAAACCAGAGCACCACATCATTTCTCTCTTCGTTTCAAATCATCATCTGTATAAGAGATTCAACTAATAATCACTTTAACTGCCCAGAACAGGAGAGCGCTGAACATTTAACCGGACACATACGTGAACAGCGTGTCCAGTTCAGTACTGATCTGTCATTATATTTAGTGCAGATTAATGCTGGACGTTCTTTGGCTGGGAAACTAGTGATTTCATTGACAGGTAGTTGGCCCTTTGAGTGACAAAATGATTCTCTTTTGAGTACCACTCTCAGGTCTTATGCATAAATGCATTTCAGTGACCGATAATGTGTGTTTAAAGAGCGTACTCTAACTTGAGCATGAGAAATCATTGGATCTCTGTGAAATCTTACTCACACACATATTGTATTATAAGAAAGATTATCTTGAGATGTCTATATCTGTTTTCAAAACAAAATCAAATGAAGCAAGAAAATACAGTATTGTGCTTGATATATATGTGTGTGTGTGTGTGTGTGTGTGTGTGTGTGTGTGTGTGTGTGTGAGTGTGTGTGTGTGTGTGTGTGTGTGTGTGTGTGTGTGTGTGTGTGTGTGAGTGAGTGAGTGAGTGTGTGTGTGTGTGTGTGTGTGAGTGAGTGAGTGAGTGAGTGTGTGTGTGTGTGTGTGTGTGTGTGTGTGTGTGTGTGTGTGTGTGTGTGTGTGAGTGAGTGAGTGAGTGAGTGTGTGTGTGTGTGTGTGTGTGTGTGTGTGTGTGTGTGTGTGTGTGTGTGTGTGTGTGTGTGTGTGTGTGTGTGTGTGTGTGTGTGTGTGTAGTGTGTGAGTGAGTGAGTGAGTGTGTGTGTGTGTGTGTGTGTGTGTGTGTGTGTGTGTGTGTGTGTGTGTGTGTGTGTGTGTGTGTGTGTGTGTGTGTGTGAGAGTGTAACCATGGACAACAAAACCAGTCTTAAGTGTCAATTTTTCTAAATCTGAAAGATGAATAAATAATATTTCCATTGATGTATGGTTTGTTAGGAAAATATTTTGAAATACAACTATTTGAAAATCTGGAATCTGAGGGTGCAAAAAAAATTTTTTTTTTAAATATTGAGAAAATCACCTTTAAAATTGGCAATACATATTACTTCGCAAAAATTTAAGCTTTGATGTATTTATGGTAAGAAATGTACTAAATATCTCCACGGAACATGATCTTAATTAATATTCTAAAGATTTTTGGCATAAAAGAAAAATCTATAATTTTGACCCATGCAGTGTATTTTTGGCTATTACTACAAATATACCCCAGAGACTTAAGACTGCAGGGTCACATATATATGAGTAATTTTTAGACATTCAAATAATGTACATTTGTATACTATTCTGCCATTATGGTAATTTTCATAATCTTCTAAATCTTTTGGTCTAAATGCAGTTTTGAAGACAAAAATAAAGTGTGCCTGGTTCTGAATTTCTTCCCAAAAAACACATTTTAATTCAAATAAACAGTTTGAAACATATGCGTCGTAACAGATGTGAAGTAAAAGCATCATCTTGTGCTCATCGCAGATGTTCAGTGGTGTTTAAAAGCATCCCAGGACGCGCCTCGTTCATGTCAATGAATGTTACGTTTTCATTTCATCAAATATGAAAGTTTTCATTTGTGTCAGTTATTTTGCTCACTACATACAATACATCACTTTACTATTATTATAAAATGTGGAAATTGGGGATAGTTATAGATATGTCCAAACATTTGACTTCTAGTACAAATACAAGCAACAATGACTTAAATATTAACACATACTGACAATAAATGCTTAGCCTGAATAAGTCGCTTTGGATAAAAGTGTCTGCTAAATGCATAAATATGTATTCAACAGATGATACAGTGAAGTTATGCTTGTTTGAGCTCTAAAATACTGAGCCGTCTGTCAATCTAAACATAACCTGAATCCTTGGAGAGATTTCCCCTCCACGTCTTCTATCTTGAAAGTTTCTTCAGGACATCAAACACTTTTCATCAAGTGCTTGCTGAACTAAGCTGGGACGGATTTAAAGAGTTCAAGTTGGTAAATGACTGAAATCAGCAGCTCTTGGCCGAAGCAGAGCGCGTGACCTTAATATTCCCAAGCGTTCCTATTTGACGTCTGACCGACACACATGTACAGTATATCCTGAGCTCTGTGTGACTGTGTGTTGTGAGGATATCTGAAAAGCTTTGGCTTATGGTGACCTAGATATTGTGGCACATTTTCTCAGTTTTCCAGTACTGTAATGAGACAGCGTTAGGTTGGGTACAAATAAATATGACTTGTTCATTTCAGCATTAAGAAAGACTCAACAGACAGAAACACTGATTTCCGTGCGCTGGTCAGTGTAGAAATGTTGGGTTATTTTGCTTCCGTAACATACAGTACCTTCAGTCTATAGTGGAAACACACAAAACACACTTCGAAGTGTTTATTTTCTTGCTCTTTGTCTATTTGCATCTGTAGATTTTAAAGGGGTCATATGATGTTACTAAAAAGAACATTATTTGGTGTATTTGGTGTAATGCACCAAATGTGTTTATACGGTTTAAGTGCCAAAAATACATTATTTTCCACATAAAGTACATTATTGTTGCACCTCTATGCCCCACCTTTCTGAAACGCGTCGATTTTTACAAAGCTCATCATTCCTAGAAGCGAGGTGTGCTCTGATTGGCCAGCTATCCAGTGCGTTCTGATTGGTGTAAGATATAAAGGTTACGCCCCCTTACCGTATTGTGATGACGTGTCCCGGCACGACGAGACTAAAACAATAAAACCCATTATAAACGAGGCATTTGTTGCAGTCAGTGAGGACATAATTACTGATTATAATGACTTATACGTCTTTTTACACATTGCATCGCGCCGTGTAAACATTACCATATCTGTATTTGTGATCGGAGAACAAACAACAAGCGCTACTCTACACAGCTCAAAACTCACGTTTGAATAATCAGCGGCTAATTATTTAAATATGAAACATACTTACAGGCTGTGAGTCAGAAGCGTGCAAAGCTGGAACCGCTCCACTTTATAGAAACAGTCTTTGAGCACAGACGCATTGTAGGATAACGTTACTCTTCCAGGTTCAGGACACAGTCCTCCGTAAAATGTGCTGCACACGGTCTAATATTTGGGTTTAATTATTGTAAATACAACTTAACCTCTGATTTCTAGTCGTGTCCTCTTTTGGAAGCACAAATAAAGTAGTTTCTCTTTTACAGCGAGACACAGCGTCTCCAGGACATACAACAACACTACAGCCAGAATAATAGCTCCGCCTTCTTTCTTTGTGTATGCGTTTGGGCGGAGTTATGCAAATCTCCCCACACCGTGACGTAGACATGTGTCTAAATGAGCGTGGATGAGTCTTAACTTTGATAAAGAATATCTCTTTGGTTTTGAGACTTAAGTCTTTGTAACTTCAGGGATCTTATCTATTCACGATCAGCTTGTAACTCCCCAAAGAGAAAGAAGAACACATCATTAAATCACATCATATGCGATGGGATTTTCTTCTCCACTTTTACAAACACCAACAGTTTTATTCCTATCTATATTCTGAAGGTTTTTACTGCGGGGGGGGGGGTTGTTGATATATCATTCAGACTGATTTCTATAACCGGTTATGCCTAAAAACATTTTTACAGTATTTTCAGATTTTTTTTATTTCTGAGTCATTAAAACAGAAATCTCAAATTCCCCCTGTATAAAATCCCCTCTCTAATATGATAAAAAAATCAAACAATAATTTTGAACCTGAAAATCTGCTGGAAATGTATGCAAAGTAGTGCATATTTCATTAGACAATGCCTTATTTGCACATGTAAACATAATATTTCAGAAAATATTTTTTGTTTACATTTCTTAATGTATTTAATCGACTGGGAAAGGATGTAATATCTATTAAGTGATTAAATGTTTAACAGGGTATAATCTGAAATGTAGATCATATTCCTGCAAAATAATACAAATTATATAAAAGTAACACCACACAAGGTGTAAAAAAGAGAAATTTGTGTAATAGAATAAAGAAAAGTGCCTTGAACAAGAACAAAAACAGTATATGCTTAATAAATAGTAATATAAACAAGAGGGATGAGAGGGATGTGCATGTGAACAGCAGTCGAGAGTATGAATGTTTATGAAACGAGTGTAATGTTGAGGGAAGAAGCTGAGCTGAAGTTCACAGTAAACAAAGGCCGGGGTGGTTTGAGACACCCTGCTTCTGCACAGATGTTGCAGAGAGGGGAGAGCAGACCCTTAGTAATCCATGTGGTTACCATACCACACTGACGTCTGCGATGTGTTAGCAGACAGCCTTTGCCTGGCTTTCTTGACGTAACCAGAGCAGCGTGGCACATGCCCGCTGATTAAGAGGGGTTAATTATTATTATTTATTAATTAGATTTTGAATTTCACCTGGGGTGTTTTGCCTTGATAAAGACAAAGTGTAATGTTTGAGCATAAAAAGGCAGACACACAGATACAACGTCTGCGATGAACAGTGAGCAGCGTGCACACAAATGCATAAATACAAATGTTCACACAAATGCATGTTCTGCAACGTTATATAATCAGGACGTGAAATGTATGAGTGTTTTTCTTATTGAGGTGGAGCTTGAATATATCTTATGTTGCTGAAACTGATGATTTTTGCACTCTCGTGACTGCAGTGTCAATTTCATAATTGATTTATTCTTATATTAACTTCAAAGACTACATTTTTCAGTTCATAACTGAACTAGATACATTATAAATGAATGTTAAATATTTAAATTGATGAGAAATGATAGTGATAAAATAGCACAAAGAGGCAACATCACACTGACGTCTAAGCAGCCTTTGTTTGCATGTGTGTATTTGTGTGCACATGCTGTATTGATTTGAGCTGAAGGTCATGTTTCATCACTTCCACAAGCGAAGGTTTCCATCATGCCATACTGCATAGAATCATTTCCTCACATTAGAATTTTAATATTCAACTGTTGCTGTATGACACATTATATAATGTTTCCTCGGTGACTCTCGGCCCACTTTCTGATTCCATTTAATACTTTAATTCATATTTAGATTATTAACAAAGCTGTTTGATATTACGCCAGGCAAACATGTGACGTGCATTTCTACAGGAAGAAAATTATATTTTTCTTATGTGATCTATTTAATAAAGCACACATGTTCAGTGCTAAATCTCCTTTTGGTTAAGGTTAGGTCTATTTTTTTCCATTTACATTAAAAGTAGCTTGTATGCACAAAATATAACAGCATTATAAAATTACGCTAGAATAACAATTAAAATTACAGCACCTTCATAAATTGGAATAAATATAGAAAGCAATAACTCACCTGATGTAAATTTGTATTCATCATTTTGTAGAAGTTGAAGTATCTTTTCGTAACAGTAGTGTTGATTCAGTTTGGTTCAAACATGTGAAGTTCATCAGTTATGAACTAAATTCAGTTCAGCTATAAACATCTATGAAGACAATGGTATCTTAATTCAACTGAATGTTGATTCAATTCAGTTCAATAAAAATACTGATGTTTCAAAATGTGTCAATTATGACAGGAATTGAAAAGTAGTTCTACAGAAGACAATAGTTTAATTATTCAGTTCAAGTGTATTCTCATCTAATAATGTCAGTAACCATCAAATGGATAATATTACTGAATATTAAGTTGATGTTTTTTTACCGGAGTAAGCCAAATGTGACAGTGGCAAGGAACCCAAACTCCATCCGATAACAGAAAAAAATAAAAAGAATAAGAAAAATATATATATTAATTGCAGTATGAATCGAGTGCTTTAGTGCCCGCCCACTTCTTCAGTGGTGGTTCCAGTCATTTTTCCCATAGGGATGTTTTTAAGTTTTCTTTCCTCATAAACTAAACCAATCATCTACAAGGAGAATCACAGCATTAACAACTTCAAAATGAAGCAAACAAAAACCACACAAAACAATTATTTATATATTATTTAAATATAAAACAAATAGGCTTATTTATTTGTTTTGAGAGCGTTGGGAGACTTGGGTTATTTGTGGTGGCTTCATGGGAGTGGGCGGAGCTAAACTGATTTTTGTCACACCTATTCCAGGCTTGTGTATCCCATCATGCATCAGGACTACTGAACAGACTTTAGAAGTATCCCATCATGCATCAGGACTACTGAACAGACATTTAGAAGTATCCCATCATGCATCAGGACTACTGAACAGACTTTAGAAGTATCCCATCATGCATCAGGACTACTAAACAGACATTTAGAAGTTGATTTTAAAATGCAAAGTACTTAAAATAAAAATAAAGCTATGTAAACACTTGCGTTTTTACAACACTATAAGTGTCCCATACGGTTATGACACACCCTTCATTTAGAAGTATCCTCTTCAGGACTTGAACACTAAATACACTGAAATACAACAGACATTTAGAAGTATCCCATCATGTGCAAAGACATTTAGAAGTATCCCATCATGCAAGTGAGTATTTGGACAGGGAGATAGTTATCGCTTTAGAAGTATCAAATCAATTGAACAGACATTTAGAAGTATCCATATGGAGAAAATGAAGTATCCCATGCTGTTGAACAGACTTTACTTCCAGGAACAGACTGAAGTATCCCATCATGAGCAATATTCCCATCATGCATCAGGACTACTGAACAGACTTTAGAAGTTCCCATCATTTTTGAACAGACATTTAGAAGTTCCCATTTCAGGACTTAACAGACTTTAGAAGTTGATGTTAGCTATGTAAACACTTGCATTTTTACAACACTATAAGTGTCCCATACGGTTATGACACACCCTTCATCCTCTTCTTGAACACTAAATACACTGAATACATCGTGCAAAGACCGCAAGTGAGTATTTGGACAAGGAGATATTTATCGCTCAAATCAATTTCCATATGGAGAAAATGAATGCTGTTTTTACTTCCAGAACAGACTGTTGAGCAATATTTTTTTTTTTTTTTTTTTTTTTTTATTGCAATTCTTAGAACAATGAACATACAACGGCAATAACATATCAATTCAAAACAAATATAATAATAAATAAGCAAAGACAAAAAAATAAAATAAAATAGGAAAAGCAATAAGAAAACCATATATCAATAAACAAGTACAAATAGTTACAATTATTCATTTCAATCAATAGGCTTTAAACAAAACATTGTTATTTCTTGTTTCAGTTAACATATACAGGTAGTGACCTATTTTAAAATGAGTCAAATTTGTTTTTGTTTTTTTCACTGTCCATTTACATTTATGCAAAATAATTTTCCATATGTGGCCTTGAACCACAATAGCAGTCATAAGCAGCACAGCTATATTTGTAGCAATAGCCAACAATACATTGTATGGGTCAAATTTATTGATTTTTCTTTTATGACAAAAAATTATTAGGATATTAAGATCATGTTCCATGAAGATATTTTGTACATTTCTTACTGTAAATATGTAAAAACGTCATTTTTGATTATTAATATGCATTGCTAAGAACTTCATTTGAACAACTTTAAAGGTGATTTTCTCAATATTTAGATTTATTTGCTGCCTCAGATTCCAGATTTTGTAATACAGTAGTTGTATCTCAGCCAAATATTGTCCTATCATAATCATAACAAACAATACATCAATGGAAAGATTATTTATTCAACTATCAGATGATGTGGAAATCTCAATTTCCAAAAATTGACCCTTATGACTGGTTTTGTGTTCCAGGGTCACATGCATAATGAGTAAATTCACAATATACCAAATTTTGAAATCAACAGTATAATCATAAAAAATAAAACATATTTTCTTTGAGTTGTACACTATTGTTTACTCTCTGCACAACCGGCCACCAAACGAAATTTGGAAAATGTATGACAGGTTTCCAAAAGGAATAATCCGATTGCCATTGGTCACGCTAATAAATAGCCCCGCCCCAAACTCACGCCATTGGTTAAACCGATTTTTGGCGCAATTTTTTTTTGTCGCACCTTGACGCAGTAATAGAGATTAGAACGCGCGCGTACAGGTGTTTATTATCTCTTTGCTTATCTAATAGCTTTCTCCTATCTCCTCGCTTTACTCCTCCCACTCTTCCTCATATCTATATCTTCCTCCTCCTCCACGGAACACCCACGCGGCACGCGCTTCTCCATTGCCCTCCAGTCTCGCGTCGCGCGATGATGCTGACCTTTGCACGCGTCGCGAGATTATTCATTGTAAATGGACATCTGAGATTAGATGGAGCATCTATCGGATGAGAGTCTCCTCCTCCTCCTCCGCTCAGTCTCTCGCTTCATCTCGCGCTTCTCCATCGGGTTCCACCGCGATGGGAAATTGAATAAAGTTGACCTGGAGCCGCGAAGGATGTAAATCTGAGGGTTTCACGTAAACGCGCGGTAGCCATGCAGGAGATCCTCGCGCTCTCTTGAGGAAACCTCCGACGCGTTCATTTAGTAAACGATTCACGCCGAGACGTTTGCGGAATGGAATCGAAGTGAGTTCGGAGGCGATCCGAATCATGGACGTGTTCAGCTTCGTCAGGATGCCCAAACTAGCAGGGTGAGTCTGAGACGCAGCCGCGGTCATTTACACCAATCCTCTCTCTGCCCATGTTTAGCGCGCGTGTAACGCGTCGTGTAACGCAGCGGTATGGGAGACATGCAGGAGTGATGTCAGGGGAATTGACGGATAACGCCGCTGTCGCATCTCCTCTCCTCTCCTCTTCATTCAGAGCTGAGTGCATCTGGAAAGGCTCTTTATCCTTACGCGTTGTTATTGAGGGATAATGCTGAATGTTGCAGCTGTCGCTCAATGCAAGGGTGAAATGAATCTATACAGCTCCAGAAAACAGTCTCTTCAGTGCTCGCCATCTGCGCGTTTACATTGACTAAACCGTATTTAAAGCTTACTGTAGCAACAAACTATATCCTCTGAAAAAAATCTGCATTTATTTATATATTATTTATAGTGTATTTTATTTACGTATATTGATTTTTAAAATTATAAATATTTGTTACTATTTATTTGTTACTATATATATATTTTTTATACATAATTTTTATTCTAATATAAATCTGTGCATTATCCATTGACTGAGCAGTATACTGTAGCAACAGTTGA
Source organism: Schizopygopsis malacanthus (assembly GCA_027474115.1). Taxonomy (NCBI): domain Eukaryota; kingdom Metazoa; phylum Chordata; class Actinopteri; order Cypriniformes; family Cyprinidae; genus Schizopygopsis; species Schizopygopsis malacanthus. The sequence continues at coordinate 1,909,825 of CM049874.1, read as the reverse complement.
AGTATATTAAATATTTTAAAGTATTTGTTTTATATACTTTATTTATAAATATGTATTTTGTTTGTGTACAATTGTATTTGTATGTACATTTAATATGCGTATTTTATTTAAACCGTTTTTATGCATGTTTTAAATTAATAGAAACATTTTTAAAATTAAAAGTTAAAATTAATTAAAATTAAATTTGTATGTTTTAAATTAATAGAAATGTGCTTTATTACTGAAGCAACTGTTGACAAATTATATTATATAAATATAAACATTCAGTAGTTATACATGTAATTTATTAAATATATATATATATATTATGTTTCTACATTTATATTTATTAATGTGTTTATATAAATAAAGTGTTTATTGTTTAAGCTATTTACCAAAAATGGACAAACTATATTATAAAAATATAAACATTCAATATATTTATATAATTTTTTTATAATTCAATTAATTGAATTATTTTTATATAATTCATTTTTTTTGACATAGTATTATTAATCTAAATTCAGTATTTGTTTATTATCCATTGACTAAGCAGATTTGTAGATGTAGAGGTTACCGTGGCAACAGTAGTCCAAATATATTGATGAAACACAAGTAGGCCTTTTGTAAATTTGATCAATTTATTATTAGTTTATACAACAAAAATATCACAAATTACGTATATTGGTGTATTGCCCATGTATTTATTTGTATTTAATTCTTATATGAAAAAATTATATAATATAATAGTGTGTGCGTGTGTGTGTGCGTGTGTGTGTCCATGTGTGTGTGTGTGTGTGTGTGTGTGTGTTTGTGTCCATGTGTGTGTGTGTCCATGTGTGTGTGTGTGCGTGTGTGCGTGCGTGTGTGTGTGTCCATGCGTGTGTGTGTGAGTGTGAGTGTGTGTGTGTGTGTCTGTGTGTGTGTGTTTGTGTGTGTGTGCATGCGTATGCGCGTGTGTGCGCGTATGTGCGTGTGTGCGCGTGTGTGCGTGTGCGTGTGTGTGCGTGTGCGTGTGTGTGTGTGTGCTTGTATGCATATATAAGTACAAACCAAGCATTTAGTTTGAGCGTTTGTGCAGTTTTCTGTCTGTCGTTGTAGTGTATATGAACATTGCTATGGGCCATTATAAAGCCCGTGCCCAGGTTGATGATGGGATGGTGTTTTGTGATGTAATGTGCCTCCATGCATACAGTGGCGTAACATATAAGCCGTGTGCATGCGCAGTGCTGTCCGGTTAAGCTCATTTCATCCTGTGACCGTCTAAACTTCATAACCTGTTTGGCTTGTTTGATTTTATCCCAGCTAATCCTCCTAAAGGATTGGCCCCTGGATCTCGCTGGCATCCAGTGCTCATAATGACAGCCGGTTTATTCTCCAAAATAATCACGCAGTATGAAAAGCGATTATAAATGTGTAGAAGAGCTCTTTATTTCATGCTGCAGCTTTGTGTGTGAAGGAGTGATTGTGTTTGTGTGAAGGGCCAGCTTGGACTGCTTGTTGTGGACGGATGTGAGTTTGTGAGGATGTTTAGTCAAGATGTGTCTGGTGGAAGTTTTAATGAACTGCTGATGATTTGTGATGCATGGGAAATATTTGATCTTCTTATTTTGAAGTGTTTCGCAAAATGTTCAAATTCTGCTGAGAACCCTTTTGTGATTGAATGTTTTAATAAGCAGTCTGAAATTCTGTCATTTACTCTCCAGTCCAAACCAAGCCATTTCCATGTGTTTTTTCCCTTGGAACATAAAATTGGGAAATTGAGGAATATACACTGTATACATATATGGAAAACAGATTTTCGGATATGATTTTCTATTAGAGCTGCACAATTTGAGGGATTTTTTTTTCATATAATTATTGTTAGTGTGATTTTTAAAAATTATATTGTTTGTATTCTAATTTTTTATCCTGGTTTGCTGTGCTTGTGTGTAGGGCTGCACAATCTGGCCAACATTTTGTGACCGTATCAATAAATACATTAGTTAAAAAATGTATAAATAGAATAATTATTATTGCTATAATTAATAAAAAAAAAAAAAAAACTGAATAAAAACTAAATAATAAATATTACTATTGCAATATTTCTTATTTTAATAATAAATGGCTTTCGGTTTTGATATGAGATTTGAAAAGGTTTGGCTCTCTGGTCAAAGCACCCCAGTCACACATTGGTGAGCAGAGTTAATGTAAAGAGACACACAGCTTCATTTATTTGATCTTGATATACTAAAATAACTCCATTTAAAGCTAAAATAGAAATATATATATAGACATATTAAAATAACTCATAAAATGACAAACACAATAAAATTACTAAAAATTAAAATGAAAACAAAAATATATAAAAACAATTATTCAAAATATAGGAATAAAAACTATAATAGTACTATAGAATTGTATATGTGATTTATAATAGTGTGTAGTTACTGTATCATATGACTCATGTTTTAGAGATCGACCGATATATCGGTTTAACAATATTTTTCCCGATATTTAAGCATTTTACCATAATCGGATATCGGATTTGAAAAAAAACAATAACCGATATATATATATATATTTTTTTTTTTATTAGTCACATACATAATTATACAGAGTATAACCAGCAGTGAAATGTGTTCTCTGTATTTAACCCATCCAAGTACACACACACACCACGCGCGCACGCACACACACCTGGAGCAGTGGACACACACACACACACACACACACCTGGAGCAGTGGACACACACACACACCTGGAGCAGTGGACGCACACACACATACACACACACACACACACACACACACACACACACACACACACACACACACACGGATCAGTGGAGCACACAGACACACACACACACACACACACACACACACACCTGGAGCAGTGGACGCACACAGACACATACACACACACACACACACACACACACACACACACACCTGGAGCAGTGGACGCACACAGACACAGACACACACACACACACACACACACACACACACACACACACACACACACACACACACACACTGGAGCAGTGGACACAAACACACACCTGGAGCAGTGGACGCACACAGACACACACACACACACACACACATACACACACACACACCTGGAGCAGTGGACACACACACACACACACACACACACCTGGAGCAGTGGACACACACACACACCACACCTGGAGCAGTGGACACACACACACACACACACACACACACACACACACACTGTTCACTCAGGAGAAGCTCCAGCACGACCACCGCATGTAACTTTATACAAGATTCACTCGTTTGAAACACACTAAATTATATTAACATTTACTATAGAACCATTATTTCACCAATAAACATCTAAATAAATACATCTCTATCGAAATTAAAAATGAAAGAATGTTAATTTTCAACAGTTGTTTGTTGTTGTTAAGATGACTGAAAGGAGGAAAAACCAAAGCTTCACTCTGTTATTTATGTACTTTATAACAGTAAATAAATATCGGTTCTGAATATCGGTTATCGGGTACATAAACATACAAATAATAGGTATCGGTATCGGTTATAAAAAATCAATATCGGTCGATCACTACTCATTTTTATGTTTTTGTTTTATTCAGTTTGACATTTGGTCAACTATGGTATGTGTTCTGAATCTGATTAAATAAGAACATGAATATGCATCAATATGAGGATGAATAAATAACGACGGGACGCTGATGGTCATGTGATCTTTCTGAAGTCATCCTGCTGTTCTTCTGAACTGTAATCTGCTACATTCCTTTATAATCTCCTGCAAACAAAAGAAAAATATCAGACGCTGAGGACTAAATAACATAATCAGCTAAATGAATGAAATCGGCCACATCACCGAAGGGCAAACGCCTGACTGTGTTCCAGTGTAAACGCTTCTAGCCGCAGATCTGGCCGTGTTTGGACTCTGGCAAGATGTGCTGAAGGTTAAAGAGCGCTTCGTCTTATTTCTGAGACCGTGCATGAAAAGCAGCACTTTGGAGAGTTATGAAAGCATCATCTTTAATTCATGCATCTCTCCGCGGTGCTGAGAATAGAGTCTAGATTAGAGTACGCATGAGGAGCAGAAACAGCCCTGACCGATAACAAGAAGAGGACTGATCGTGTGCTTCTGCTCTCATCTTAACATCTTTAAAGGCAAGTCCTTTGGGTTACACTATCGCTCATCTGATGATCACAGAGGAACAATGCAATGCATGCATGCTGTTAAACGCAAAGTTGTGTCATCGTAACATGTTGTCATGCTGATATTTTAGTCATAATATTCACTGATAATCTTGCTAAAGATATTTGATTGGCTTCAGAAGATGTAGTGCACATATGGACTTTATTTTATATAAAGTTTTGTTGTGTTTGTAGTTTGTTTTATTAAGCTACTTCATTTTTGTATTATATAGTTGTAATTATTTTTGTTTAAAAAGTAGTTATTTTATTTTAAATATTAGTATTTTTGTTATAGTTAATGCTTATTTAAAGGAAAATGTTTTTATTTTTAATACTAGATTTAGTTAAATATAATAAACAAGCAATGGACTGATTCTTGTTCTGTTTTCTTCAGAAGAATGACAGAAATATCTAGATTTTTGATTATATTTTTATCATATTTAGTCAAGTAATTCTGTTTTTTAAGTCAAGTCTTAGTTGATTAGAAGTCCAGGAATTGTAGTTAAATAAATCATATTTTAGATGATAATGCTGCATAGATGTTAAACTGACAATCACAATTATTTTGCTGAAGTTATAATCTTGATTTCTGATCATAATTGTTGTTATTGGAGACATTACATCAGAATTATTGCACTTTCACCTATAAGCACTGATATTGTGACTATAACCTCGTGCACATTGTTTTTTACTTCATAGAGTTTCCTGTTTTATTAAATTATCATATAAATGAACACACTCTCTAAATCATGCACACTGTTAAGAGTGTCACTTTTAGTATCGTTAAGATATTATTATAATTTTAATTACTATTTTGAATCTTATTTTAATATTTTCCATTTTAATTTTGTAAAAATGTTATACAATTTTAATTAGATTTTTATTATATACAGTGTGTGTGTATATATATATATATATATAACATTATCATTTTATACAATTTTTGTTTTAATCAAATATGTTTGGTTTCTCTTATGGTTTTAATTTTAGTTTGCGTTTTAGTTGACTATAATAATCCTGACTGATAAAACTCAAAGTTTCTTTCGAAATCTAAAACCGTGAAATCTTAACATCAAGTCCACTATTTCAGGAGCTAAAATAAAACACTGGGCAACAAATGTGTCCTTTCAAGAAAAAAGCTTTGATGGGGGATTTAAACGCTTAGCATCTGGCAACCCAAGGCATGAACACTTTTAGAGGTTTATATGTTGTTGTTGCTGAAAATATAGCTAGAGAAAATACATCTTTTGATATACAGAGTCTTTGTTTTAAACAGCATTTATGTCTCATCTTATTTTATTAGATATAGAAGATATTGCATGTTGGTCGTGTCATCTTGTCTTAATCTTAGTCACCAACTAATATTTTTCATCATAGGTTTTTGGAAACGATGAGTAAAGAATGACAGTATTTTAGTTTTAACCATAGAAACGGCCTGTTACTGGCAGTCTTGAGTGTGAAACGGCTGTGAAGCTCCTGTTCTAGTAGTATTTGGAGATCTGTAGGACGTGCTGCTCCTGAGATGATCTCCAAACTCACAGCAGATGGGATCCCGACGGCTTTATTTTCCTCTGGCCTTTAACAATTACCATAATCACATTTATCAGTGCAAATGCTTTGTTCCCCCTCCATGGGATTTGTGCAAATGAAAATTACAGTTGCATCATCTTTCTTTTGTATTTGTGCATTAACTGCTGTAATAGAACAGCGCTGTCCCACGTCACATATTACAATAAAATTAAAAGAAAAAAAGTAATATTTACATTTTTTAAGCCCATTTTTAGGACCTGATTTTTTGGAAAGAGAATCAACTCCGAGAATGAGAATCACACACACACACACGCGCACACGCACACACACACACACACACACACACACACACACACACACACACACAGACAGACAGACACAGACACACGACACACAGACACACAGACACACACACACACACACAGACAGACACAGACACAGACACAGACACAGACACAGTACACGACACACGCACACAGCACACGCACACGACACAGACAGACAGAGACACAGACACAGACAGAGACACACACACACACACACACACACACACACACACACACACACACACCACACACACAAAAAGGGAAATGGCCAAATGCATGGGGAAAAATAGAGAAGAAAATGTGCTTAAGTGTCATAAAAATAATGCACAAAATCTCAATGGTCTTAAAATAGGCTTTCTTTTCTTGCGTAACTGAAATCTTTCTGTTGATTTCGATGGTTAAATGTGACATAAACACGTTCTTGATAGGTTTCTCCCACACAAATGCTGTGCAATATCTGCTGAAATACAAGTCTTCACCAGTGTGCAGGTTTTGGTCAGTTTGGCTGTGATTGAATGCACTCGTTTGGCGTTCAGTTTTTCCATGTGACCCGTTCTGAAGGTTTCTTCACGTTCAATGTTCACACCAGAAGGAACGGGATGTGCCAGACAGAGAGTGATGCATGTGCAGAATATTTATGAGCTCAAGCAGACAATAAGTTTTGCTGTAAGGGGTCAGATTTGAAATATTTCATACCACAATGACTTGAGGACAAAGCAGTAAGGCCAGAAACATGCAAATGATTAGCTGAAAGCATTGCAGGTTGTGTTGCGTTATAATGTGCTTTTTTGACATATTTGAGAAAACAGCAATAGCTGGGTTTATGTCCATATCATTCTAAGTGAATTTTGGGATCTTGGATAAAAAATGCTGGATGGAAATGCCAAGATGCGTATAAAATCTTTGCAAAATGCAAATGAAAAATGTGCTTTATGCGCTCAATTAAGGGAGAATGGTAAGAAAACATTCACAAACTATGATGGAAATGCATTTACAGAATGTGAAATTGTGTGAAATTATGCTTGTGTGGTTAGAGCAGTGTTTTAGGCCTAAGACAGTACGCAATATGATAAAAGATGCAGATGTGCAATACATAATTACATTTATTAAAAGATTTGAATGTGATTAATCCCATCAGAATTCCTCCTTTTGTTTAAAGTATATAGATATGAATTCTTGTCATGCACTTGAAGACCACTCATAGATTCTGTAATTAATGTTTCCACTCTAATAATTTCATCTTGAGCACATGAAAGTTATAGTTGACCACAAAAATAAGTTTTTCTCATAATTGACTCCCCTGCATGTTGTTCTGACTTTCTTCTGTGGAAAATAATTGTAGATGTTTAGAACAATGTTACACTAAAATACTATCATAAATACAAAAAAAAAAAAAATTGTATTATGATTTTGAAAATGTATTATTTTTAAATGCATAGTTTATTTTACTACGTCAAGTTAATCTAATTGAAAATGAGAAATGCTTCCTTGGCATCTAGTTGAAGTAAGTTTAATGTTTTCTATGTTTTATTTCAGTGAATGTTAATTTATTTCAAGTAGAGATGATTTTAGTATAGATATGTTAAATAATATTATATTTTTACGCTGAATAAATCTGGATGTACGATTTTTACTCAGAAATTTACTAGTCAATTTTTCATTCATTATTTAATTTATGTTTGAATAAATCATGGAAATTATTATTTTATTATAGTCACGGTTTAAAAAAATTCTATTTTCAAAAACAAATTGGAGTAGAAACATAAATATGTCATTAAAAAGGTTGATGTAAAAAGTGCCTTATGTGAAATTTAAATGTTTATACACAACTCAGTGTTGATCATTAAATACATTTGAATAAATGTTTGATTAAATAAACAAGTTTCGGTAAAATCATTAGGGGTCAAAACAATATTAGGCCTCATTGACTTTCATGGTATGAACAAAAAAACGATCATGTTTTGTGTTCCACAGGAGAAAGGACGAGAATCACACGAGGGCGAGTAAATGATTATGATAATTCCTCCACAATGTGGGTGGGAAATCTGCGTTTTAGAAGCTGAATTAACACAGCAGCAGCAGCAGCAGCGTTTGTGTTTCTCTGAGCAGCTCTTGACGTGATGGGCCACAGGCGTCAGATACAGGGAGTATGCTCGTGTGAAGCGTTCATTAACACCGCTGTGTGTTCCCCAGCTGGACCATCCACCTCTGATGAAGCGCTCAAATAACAGCGTTTCTCTAGCGCTGTAATCACTGTCAGTGTCACCGTCGCTTCCGGCCTGCACTGCTTCAGAGATGCATTTAAATAGTATGGTTGAAGACTGAAAAGCAGATTTGATGTAATACGAGGAAAGTGTTGCACTGTTCCAGACGTAGTGTACTGCCTACGTAATGGACATGGACTTGTTCCAAATAGTAGGCAACATAATTATACCTCATTTTAGCAAAAAAAAGAAAGAAAAGGAACAGGCAGTGTCACACGTGTGCTTTCCCAGAATGCATTGTGACAAGCACAGTTAAATAAAAAAGCTGATGTATGGATACATTTTTTTGGATAAAAATCGTTTTGTATTAAAATATGAATCAAAATTGTTTATGGAAGGAATAAAAATAGAAAATCTAACTTTTTATGTTCATGTAGCGTCCTAATAAAATCTAAAAAAATAATCTATATTCTAAAAAAAACTATAAAAGCCAAATACCATTTTTTCTGCCTCGTTTTTATTTTTCCATGTACCGTTTTAATGGTTTCATTAAATCTTAGTATTCAAAACGGATGTTTGTTAAAGTCATAAAGTTTTTAACCATTTTAAATGTGTACAAAAATAGTGCCCGGTGAGATGCCACCCCCCCCCCCCCCCCATCAGAAATTGTTGTAATTTTTCTGTATTTTGTTTTGACGGTTTAATTAAATTGTAATTAAAAAACGATTTCTAATCAAAAAAATGTCACAAAAATAGTACGTTTGAAAATGTTTTTATTTACTTATTCAGAAGTCGTTTTTATAATTATGTATTTTGTTTTAATTAAATTTAATTCAATGTGCCATGTGCATCAGACGTTTAGCCAACGGTCCGTGGGCGTGACATCTGAGGCTGAGACTGGACCAGAACCTATTTATATGTGCTATAACAGAAACTTAATTTTTTTACTGTATTCAGCAATGCAGGACTGTGTGTGTTTATGGCGTTATTGTTTCCAGTATATTTTGAGTGCATGCATGATTTCTTCTGATTTATTTTAAGCTGAAGCTATCTTCATCCGTGTTTCAGTGATGTGGTCGTCCCTGACGGTTGGGTATCATTAGCACTTAAGTGAAGTACACTAGTCTCCAGACGCGACTGTGAAGTGTTCTTGAAGCGGAGCTGCATATTACCTGAGAAAAACCCATTTGCAGTAGCAGGACAGAGTCATTTCCCCAGACGATCATCCTGACCGGCTCTGTCTTCCTCTGAGATGGAGCTGTGATTACTCCATCATCTCGCCTGCATGCTGCTGTATAATCTGCCTCTGCTTTGCATTGCTTTGCTAAATGAGTTACTACAAGCTAGTGCTGGTCTTTACTGATTTGGGGTCTCGAGCGACGGCTAAATCGCTGTCATTATATTGAACAAATCTGTCTGTGCTGTAAGTGCCAGTTTGAGAGGCTGTTTTTAGAGAAGACTATTTTACTCTCGTCTCATTTGAAAATGTAATCCACAGTATAAATGTTATTTACTGGCTGACAATGCTTTCTACCACT
>CM049874.1:1832563-1895063 GCA_027474115.1 Schizopygopsis malacanthus | reverse complement strand
ATGAGCTGATAGTTGAGCTTTGGTTTGATTCGGGTTTCTCTGTGGAGGATCTGTAGTTGAGCGGTTTGATTCAGAGTCGGTCAGCGAGTCTTGATGTTCACTGGACCGTTTCTCTGTGGATCCTGAAATGATGAGCTGATAGTTGAGCTTTGGTTTGATTCGGGAGGATCTGTCGGTCAGAGAGCGAGTCTTGATGTTCACTGGACCGTTTCTCTGTGGATCCTGAAATGATGAGCTGATAGTTGAGCTTTGGTTTGATTCGGGAGGATCTGTCGGTCAGAGAGCGAGTCTTGATGTTCACTGGACCGTTTCTCTGTGGATCCTGAAATGATGAGCTGATAGTTGAGCTTTGGTTTGATTCGGGAGGATCTGTCGGTCAGAGAGCGAGTCTTGATGTTCACTGGACCGTTTCTCTGTGGATCCTGAAATGATGAGCTGATAGTTGAGCTTTGGTTTGATTCGGGAGGATCTGTCGGTCAGAGAGCGAGTCTTGATGTTCACTGGACCGTTTCTCTGTGGATCCTGAAATGATGAGCTGATAGTTGAGCTTTGGTTTGATTCGGGAGGATCTGTCGGTCAGAGAGCGAGTCTTGATGTTCACTGGACCGTTTCTCTGTGGATCCTGAAATGATGAGCTGATAGTTGAGCTTTGGTTTGATTCGGGAGGATCTGTCGGTCAGAGAGCGAGTCTTGATGTTCACTGGACCGTTTCTCTGTGGATCCTGAAATGATGAGCTGATAGTTGAGCTTTGGTTTGATTCGGGAGGATCTGTCGGTCAGAGAGCGAGTCTTGATGTTCACTGGACCGTTTCTCTGTGGATCCTGAAATGATGAGCTGATAGTTGAGCTTTGGTTTGATTCGGGAGGATCTGGCGGTCAGAGAGCGAGTCTTGATGTTCACTGGACCGTTTCTCTGTGGATCCTGAAATGATGAGCTGATAGTTGAGCTTTGGTTTGATTCGGGAGGATCTGGCGGTCAGAGAGCGAGTCTTGATGTTCACTGGACCGTTTCTCTGTGGATCCTGAAATGATGAGCTGATAGTTGAGCTTTGGTTTGATTCGGGAGGATCTGTCGGTCAGAGAGCGAGTCTTGATGTTCACTGGACCGTTTCTCTGTGGATCCTGAAATGATGAGCTGATAGTTGAGCTTTGGTTTGATTCGGGAGGATCTGTCGCGGTCAGAGAGCGAGTCTTGATGTTCACTGGACCGTTTCTCTGTGGATCCTGAAATGATGAGCTGATAGTTGAGCTTTGGTTTGATTCGGGAGGATCTGTCGGTCAGAGAGCGAGTCTTGATGTTCACTGGACCGTTTCTCTGTGGATCCTGAAATGATGAGCTGATAGTTGAGCTTTGGTTTGATTCGGGAGGATCTGGCGGTCAGAGAGCGAGTCTTGATGTTCACTGGACCGTTTCTCTGTGGATCCTGAAATGATGAGCTGATAGTTGAGCTTTGGTTTGATTCGGGAGGATCTTTGTTTGATTCGGGAGGAGCGGGTCTGTCGGTCATGTTCACTGGACCGTTTCTCTGTGGATCCTGAAATGTTTCTCTGGATGAGATAGTTGAGCTTTGGTTTGATTCGGGAGGATCTGTCGGTCAGAGAGCGAGTCTTGATGTTCACTGGACCTTTCTCTGTGGATCCTGAAATGATGAGCAGTTGACTTTGGTTTGATTCGGGAGGATTGTGCTGATGTTCCACCGTTTCTCTGGATCCTGAAATGATGAGCTGATAGTTGAGCAGCTTCATTTACATATTTCTCTGTGGATCCTGAAATGTACATAGTTGAGCAGTCATTTCAGTGCTGTTAATCCTGAAGACGATCACTCTGCTGTTATCATAAACGATACGACTGTGAAAACACGAACGATTGGGAAATATACCTGTATGGTCAAATTCATAAGTTCATCAGTTGAAGGAAATTACAGAAATTATTTAACCACATATTTTACATCAGTGTTAGTATTATTTATATACTAGTATTATAGCATTTATTAAATTTGAATTATCTTTAACTTTTTTACATTTCCAGTTTTTTTATTTATTTTTATTTTATCAATATTTCTACGTAGCTTTAATTCACTTTTATTTCAAATTTAGTTATTTTAGTATTTAAACTTATTTTTGATAGTTGCAAGAGCAAAATTTATAAGTTGATATAGTAATTATTATTTTTTTTTTTTTTTATTACCGCAAATGATTTATAATAGTTAGAAAAAATTTACCATATAAAAATAAAAGAGAACGTTGCTTCATATATTTAATTACATTATAATTTTGGATATTCCATTAAAAGAAATTGCTTGATTGAATTAGTCTCTCTTTTTATCTGAGACATGATTTACACAAACTAAAATATCAGATTATAAGAGCTCAACTAGTTCAGATCTGTTACTTGTTTTTATTAATAATTTGAATTATGTTTATTTCCTGATTTAATTTGAGTTCAAATTTGTGTTTTGAGTTAGCTTTCATTTTTACATTTTTCTTTTTAGTTTATTATTATTAGTAGTATTATTTTATCAATATGCTTATAGCTTCTATTTTTATTTCAGTTTTAGTAATCTTTGTACGCCAAGTTAAACGAAGTGAAAATGAGAAATGATTCCTTGGCAACTTGCTGAAATAAAAATTCAATTTTAATTATAATTTATATAAACTAAATATGTTTTTATAATTGTGTTTATTTGAATATTTTATGGTTTGAATTTACTGTAATAACCCTGACGTAGATGGTTTGAATTCAGATTATATTCATAATGTGTTTGAAGCCGCTGTGAGATCATAAAATATTCCTCTTTGAAATGTTTTTACGGTGCATGTTTGTCATTGTGTACAATGCGAATGCAAAGCAGCCTAGCCGCTGATATCTATGCACATCTATCTAGCTTGATATCATCCGTGTAGTCCGAGGATAATCACTAGTCCAGTCATGATATTTGAATTATTTTGAATCACAATGCATAAGAATCTCAATTGTCACACTTATATACAGTAATCTGTAACGTACGCTGTCTTTACACATGAATAATCCACGGTATTTGAACACTTGCTCTGCTTAGTGCTCTTCATGAATTGTGCAGGCAGCTGATGTTCCCTCACTAGTGTGCTACGGCGCGTGATCATTTATTGATGGCTCTCTCAGTGGCTTGTGTTTCTCCGTGCGGTTCGGTTACTCCTGAAAATCCCCATCATGAAACGAGTTAAAGACGAGACATCGGCGAGAAAAGCTGCTGCTGGAGAAAATGGACAAGTGTTTTGATCGTCTGTCGTTCTGTACTGATGACCCGGCGTTTGACCTTGTGAGTTGTTGTTTTGTTTGCTTTCTAAAGATGAAATTGATGACTTTATCTCAGTATCTGTTGCTTATTAAAAGCTTTTCATCTGTTTTAATATCTGTGCGGTATGCAACACATGCTTCGTTCTGCTTAATCTCATCTACAAAGTGTTTGCATGGAAGCAAAGTATTGCATAAAGGCCATGTTTCTAAACATTTAAAGGGGACAGTGCACCTAAAAATGAAAACATAGCATCATGTAATACACGTTTCTTACTAAATTTGTGCTGCTGATTTCAAAAATAGTGTCTGTTTGGCTCTTTCATGTCACATTTTTGCTAAATTTGATGCATTTGATAATGCATAAGATGAAGAGGTCTTGTATTTTCCCTTAATCACATGATTCCGGTTTACATTCTTAACTATTTAATTAATTCTCAGCCTGTTTTCAGACATGAGTCACATGACATTGGTCTCTTTTTTTATTCTGCATCATCAAATCAGGTAATACTAGGCCTTTTTTTTTTAAATCAGCAATTATTTTCAATTTACTCAACCGCATGTCATTCCAACCCTGTTTTTTTCTGCAAAGAAAAGAATAGCAGAATGTATTTTCCATACAAAGTCATACTGTAGCTTATTGTTTCATTTTTTAAATTAGCATCTCACGACATGCCACACCAGCTTTGTAATGAGAATTTGGTGGGAAAATCTGTTTAATTGTCTTGAGAATAAAGTCATCGTGGAAAGATTTGAATGGTCCTAAAAATTGGCTTCACAGGGACTTCTGGGCCGTATTCATGAAAAATCTTAGTGCTAAGAGTTGCTAACAAAATTCTTAGAAATGTGAGCGTTTCCTCTTAAAATTAAAGAAAAGATCCTAGTAAAGAAATGTCATTCAGAAAGCATCTTCAACCTTAAAAGAGTTCTTAAGGTCCAAAATAGTTAGGAGTACAAACGAGGACTTTTAAGAGGCTGAAGAGTTTCTTTAGCAGCGGAGAACATGGATGAAACATGAAGAGGGAGAAGAAATGTGTTGCACGCTATGCATGACAGTGAGGTAATAAAGACGGTACTCATTAGATCATGCAGGGATCATGTTTGTGTCTGATCTTATTAGAGACACGCTAACATCTCCGACACCGCACAGAACTTTCATCACGCCAGAAATGGACGTAATCGCTACATTACCTACATTAACATATCTGGCAACTGGAAAAATGCAACTATGACATGATTTGGGTCTGTTACAGCACTTTAAGAACCTTATTATGTCGCTTTCGTTCCCTATAAAATACGTTAAGTATGACAGCATGGTAAATAAAGACAACAATTGCCCACCCAGGATATCTGTCCACCCACCTATTTGTAGCTGGCAAGAACCGGGCCTGCATAAACCCAAGCCTTTTACGCTTGTTTATTTGTTTTACCTCATTATAGTTGTACATTAAAAGTTTATTACAGTGTTGTTGAAATAAAAGATAAAATGGTATGATTTTGATGATAATGCTCGCAGCTCCAGTAAGACTGTCATGCATTTTACTTCTGTTTTAAATCCATTCCACAATTAGCTGGCTCTGCTTTTTTGCTGCTGAATAATTTTGTTTTCAGAATATTACTGTGTATATGAGACGAACGATGCCACAGGCGATGCTTTAAAATGAAGACCTGTGCAAAATGAGATGACTTGTGTTAGAAGAGATGCCATCTATAGCACAAGGAATCATATAAATAATCATTGTTTTATGCTAAATGTACATAAATGTGTATAATTATATATTTATTTATTTATCTATTTTTTTATATATATATATATGTAATAACAACAATAAATAAATTGCACACTTTGCTGCATATAGGACTGTATAACTGACACTTTGCTGCATATAGGACTATATTGAGGAAACAGTAGGTTGCATGTTCATTTATTATGAATCAGTTTGTGAGTTTTCAGTGCTTTCTTGCATGACTAATGCACATAATCATAGTGCAGTTGCTCATTACAAGAGGTGTGTTTAAATAATAAATGCAAAAAACCTCGTTACGAGTCAGAAAATCTTCTAAAAGTGCATTTTGTCATTCATCCTATGAGGAGGTTCAGACGGGTGAGAGTTATTCTTCTTGAATGTGCGCATCATTTGAGGAAGACGTCTTTTATGGCATTTAAATTGTATTACTGGAATTCAGTTACTAGGTTTCTCTGACGGACTGCAGCTCATTTAAGATCATATTCCTGTCTGCATCCTGCTGTTTTTGTCTGATATCATTATATAAAATCGATTGAAATAAATAGTTTTCAGTTTTTATTTTCTTTTAGAATTAGGTCTGGGTGATATAACCTCACTGACGGAAAAATGGCTGATATTTTTCAGCTTTTTGATGATAATTTGTGTGTGTGTGTGTGTGTGTGTGTGTGTGTGTGTGTGTGTGTGTGTGTGTGTGTGTGTGTGTGTGCGTGTGTGTGTGTGTGTGTGAACGAGACATAATTAATAAGTAATCAAATATTTATATATTTATAAATATTAATCAATTACACTGACCAAAATTATAAACGCAACACTTTTGTTTTTGCCCCCATGTTTCATGAGCTGAACTCAAAGATCTAAGACTTTTTCTATGTACACAAAAGGCCTATTTATCTCAAATATTGTTCACAAATCTGTCTAAATCTGTGTTAGTGAACACTTCTAAGATGCCATATCAAGATGCTGATTAGACAGCATGATTATTGCACCGGTGTGCCTTAGGCTGGCCACAATAAAAGGCCAATAAAAATTATATTTGTAAAGGCTTAAATCATACGGCCAGTGCTTTTATTCGAAGGAGCAGTTTTGCATCAATAGATCATCTGTATTTCTGGTTGACTTCAGGTGGGTGTTTGGATTCGGTAACTATCTTTGCTGCACTCTTATAGCTCCACACTGATACAGTGAGTCTTGTGTGCATTCAGTGATCTGTTATATGATGTGAAGCTCAGTCTGACACGGCTTTGATCAAACGGCCCACTGGATATCAGGCTTTCTAAGGAATCTGCCGGCAGTTCAGCATTAGATCAATCTCACGGCTCTTAGCGGACAAGACTGAAGCATGACAATCTTGAGGCTTGGATGATTGCATTACATAATAAATGTAATTAAATCACGGTCACAAATGAAGTCCAGGCTGTTAGCGGTTGATATTCTGCAACTTTAAAGAAGAGAAAAAAGCCCCATCTACGGCAAAAAACGTATTTTTTTGCATTCAGTATTAAAAAGTAAACGGATTTAGCAATATTCTATATAATGGGAAGTAGGGCTGCATGATAAACTATTTTATTTTACAGTACAACTGACTACTGTCTTCTGTAGACCTGAAATTGAATTAATTTCATAATTGAACTTTGGAACCTTAACACTTGAATTGAATCAACGTTGAACTGAACTGAGCTCAATAATGAAAATATTGTGAATTAGTTTCATGATTGAATTTTGCAACATCTGCTCTTTTATAATATCACTGTTCAGCAGAGCTGATTTGAATCTGAATCATATTTGTTTTATAATTGATTAATTTTGCAACACTATTATTGAACAGGATTGAATCAACTTTTGATCTGAATTAAGATAAATAATGGCACTATTGTCTTCAGTAGAGCTGCTTTAAAACTGAATTTGTTTCATAATTGAACTTAACATTAACACTGTTATTGAACTGAATTGAATCATTATTGAACTGAACTGAGTAATGACAATATTTGGAATTAGTTTCATAATTGATTGAATTTAGCAACGTGACAGTTATTCAACTAAATTGAATCAACACTGAACTGAATTGAGTTGAATGGCAATATGGTAAATTCATTTCATAATTGATGAATTTTTACAACATTGACACTTTCTTAAACTGAACTGAATCATCGTTTGAGTTGAATTAAGTTGAATGATGCTAGTATGTCTTTAATAATTGATATTTTTGCAACATTGACACTGTTATTGAACTGAATTGAATCAACATGGAACTACATTTAGTTGAATAACAATACTGTAAGTTAATTTCATAATTTGGCAACTTTTCCACTATTGAACTGAATTTGAATGAACTTTTGAACCGTTTTAAGCTGAATAATGGCACTTATCTTTAGTCAAAGCTGGTTTAAATCTGAGTTGAATTTGTTTAATAATTGAATTTTGTGATGTCAACACTGTTATTGAACTGAAATGAGCTGAATAATAACGATATTGTGAAATTGTTTCATAACGTATGAAGTTTGCAACATTGACACCTTTATTGAACTGAACCGAATCAACTTTTGAACTGAATTAATCTGTATAATTGCATTTTCTTTAGAGCTGCTTTAAAACCGAATTGAATTTAATAATTGAATTTTGCAACATTGACAGTTATTGAAGTGAAATGAGTCAACATTGAACTTAATTGAGCTGAATAATGGTGGCACTATTGTGAATTTATTTTGTAATTGAATTTATTGAACTGAATTGAATCAATCTTTAACTGATTTGAGCTGGTTTATGACACCTGTGAATTAGTTTCACCAATTGATTATATTTTGCAACATCAATACTTTTTGAACCAACGTTGAACTGAATTATTGCCTTCAGTAGAGCTGCTTTACAGCAGAAATTGAATTTGGTTCATAATTGATCAAATTTGCAACTGACGCTGAACATAATTTAATCTAAATTGAGCTGAATAATTGTGAATGTGTTCAATTGATGAATTTTGCACCGTTGACAGTTATTGAACTGAATGGGATCAGCTTTTGAACTGAATTGAGCCAATTATAATATAGTAGAGCTATTTTAAAACTACATTGAATTTGTGAAATTGATTGAATTTTGCGACATGGTACTGAATTGAATCAGCATTGAATAATGACAACTATTGTGAATTTCATTTTATGATGGATGAATTTTGCCACATTCTTGTCCAGTTTATTGTGAAGCTGCTTTGAAGTCTGTGTTGTATGAGGCGCAGTCTAAACACGGTTTCGGTCTCTCGTCTTCTCCTGACCGTGTGGTCTTGTGTTTGTCTTGCAGTCAGAGGATCAAGTCCTCCTGCTGTCCTCCGCAGGCCGCTGGGAGTTGGCCGTCTGCACAGGGACCCTCCAATGGCTGGGAGATGTCGTCCTCTAGAGAAACCCACGACTACTACATCAAGTGAGTGTGTTTGCATTCAGCCTTCCTCCCGATGCAGATGTTTAGCTGTCAGCGCTGCCTGGCGTAACCCGTCACGCTCCCTCCATCCTCGCGTCCCGAATACTGATTCCGTCCTCCTCGCCGCACTGCACACTTTGAGAGCGACAGCTTAAGACTCGAGCGAAGCTTCACACAGCACAGTTGCATGCAGAAACACACGTCAGCCTTCTGAAGTGACGTACCGGTAAAAGATACTAATGCTGCTTTTTTCTTTCCGCTATACTGACGTGAGATAAATGAGATGTGAGGAGGCTAAGAGCAACATGTGAGTCCACAGCTGCTTCAGTTGGAGCGACAAGGAGACACACTATGTCTTTTTCTGTCTATAGGAAAATAGATGTATTACATCTGCTTCTAGAAGTGTTGTGTTAGGGGTGCGTTCTTATAGTTCCATCTAGTGCACTTGGTATTGATCTTGCTGGTCTGTGTTTACATGCACTAGATCAGGGGTCGGCAACCTTTAGGACATCAAGTGCCATTTTTTATTTTTCTGGTTAACCACTGTTAACCCTTACACCCCCTCTTTCAAATGCATGCTGTATTTATTTATGATATAAATGTTTAGATAAAATCAATATTTAAGATATATTATTTTAAGGCTGCAATGATAAATCGATGCAGAATCGATTCATAGATGGATTCTGAGATCGTACGAATGCATCGCGATTCTCTCTGGAATAGATTTTAGCAGCAGATGAATGAATGACGCATTTATTTTTAATTACGCTTGGTGATGCGTTTAGATGGCGCTCTTATCTAGTCATCCGCACACTCAAATACTGATGAAGAAGAGCATGAAGATGCTGAATCATTTCTCCATTCATTTTCCCAGACCTAATATTTATCATATAAATAGTTTATAAACCATTTTTTTCATAAATAGTTTTTAAAACGTTGTATTTATTTTAATGGTTAAATTATATTAATTATTAAATGATTTATTGGTCAGTAGTAGAGGGTTGATACTCCTCATTTAGCATATAGTGTGAAATTCACATTTAGCTCATTAGTTTATTTTATTAGTTGTATTAATAGTAAGTGTATTGGTTTATTAATGATAATATGAGTGTTATGTATAATTTTGGGTACTACTTCACGATAAGGACTTCACTTAAGATGAACTAAGCGAACGAACAATAAACTACTATAATATTTAGTAATCTTAGTACATTTTAACGTCAAAATTGACTAATTTATTTTTTAAATGTTACCAATTTTTCTGTAATATATTTCTCGTTATTAGTTGTAGTAGTTAGCTAATGGATTAACTAATGTTAACAAATATGACCTTATTGTAAAATGCGGTTTTATTTTAGAATCATTTACATACTGTTAACATATATAATTATTTTTAAAATTTGCTTTTATTTGTATATTTTCAATGTTAGTCATTTCATTATGTGCCTTTGTCATTGTTATTAGTTTTTGATTTCCTAAGTATTTATATATCCTATGGCTTTCATTTATATATTTCTGTTTTAATTTTCGTACTTAATCATCTCAGGTAATTGCCAATGCAGTATTTATTGTTTTCATTTGTTTTTTCATCTAATATTTGTGTAATTTTATTTCATTTTCTGGAAACGGTGTTTTAGTTGTTGTAAATTGTTTTAGTTAATAAGAACACTGTTGTTTGTTTTTGATTTTTTTATGTATGTATTTATTTATTTATTTTCAGTTTTGTATCTATATATTACATACAGGCAATGCTTTAATTTTCATGTTGAGATTTATTTAGTATGGAAGTCAAAAAATCTATCTTTTATCCAATTGAACTGTTTTGTTTGCTTATTAGAGTGACTGGAGCCTCCTGAGGCCAGTCATCATCTATAACATCTACATCTATACTGTACTATTATTATATGATCTATATGATTATTTCGACATGCTATGAACACCCAGTATGCTATAAATGTTCCTCTGGTCTTCACGTGTGAAAGCAGCTTATTAAGTTGATTTCTAATTAGCCTCCTCGTCAGCAGTGGGCGGGGTTTGTCACACATGAGGGTCTATGGCCGGGGCCACTTATGTAAGAACCGAACACAGCGTTGGGCACATCACATGGGATGCAGGAGCTTCCCGTCGGGTCTGTCTGCTTCCTTGGCTGAGATGCAGCTTCATACGCGGGTGTGTAATCAATTTATGCTTTCACGTCCGTATGGAAGTCTTTTCGTGATGTTGACTCGAACCATAAAAGAAGTTACCGTTTTTGAAATATTCATCGGGTATATGCCAGATTTGTGTTTGTTTACTGCGGCATGTGATGCTTCCAGGAGGTCTTGAACGGGGCGGCCGGACGTGTCTTAGGGTGGCACACTATTCAGGGCTCTGGCATGGCTGAATCTGACAGTTTAGTTGCACCGCTTGATAAAGAGATTCATTGTGAATGTAATGCCTGGTGCACATGAATACTAGTGTTGTGTTATTTACCATGATAACTAATGCAATGCTGCATACAGAAATATTATACATTGGCTGCAAAGGTATTGAGATGCTTAAGTCTCGCTTTAAAATGTCAATGCATTACATACACAATATCAAATCAAGTTCACGTTCTTCATTTTGGATCTGTTGTTTTATTATTATTCATTTAAAGTCAATGGAACTTCATTGTGCATGCTTTAAAATAAATGACACTTGCTTTTATTTCATATACAGGTATTATATTAAATTATCATCTATTCTTAAGTATATAATTGTTTTGTTTTAAGACATTAAGCATAGTTTAAGTGTACTTTTAGTACACGCTGTATAAAATATTGTATTTGTAGTTAAGTATATGACTTGCCCTATAGCAAGTGTTACTGTGACCTCTTTGAATGTTGACAATATTATATTTTCTGTTAAAGATTTGCATTCATAATTTTAGCTTTAAGAGGGGCTGATGGGAAACTCGTATGGGAATAGCAAATAAAATAGCCTTATCTGTAAAATAACATTTTATCTTTCTTTTCAAATATGAATAAACTCATGCCTGTTGCTCTGCATTTGTATTACATTTGATCCATGTTTAATAATACGTATAGATGCTAAAATTGCTTTTGATATATTTATTAATGCAGTCTTGTTTAGACATTGTAAGCATGGTTTAAGTGTACTTTTCAGGGCTGCAGTATAAAAATAAATATAACTTTCTTATGATAAAAGGTATATAATAAAAAATCTAAAATAAGTGGTATTTTAGTATCATTTAGATACTAATAAAGGTTTTTATTTTTGTGTTTTCATTTTAGGTAATGTTTTAGTAATTGTTTTGTTTTTGTCCTTTTTTAACATATCTATAAATGTTTTAATTCATGTTTATTTGAGTTTTTTTAAGTTCAAGTAAAACTAAGTGAAAATTGAGAATGTTGCTTCGGAAACTTTCTAAAAGAAAATGATTTCAAATAAAATAAAACCTAAACTTATTTTATTTTAGTGAGTGTCCAAATCAACCCTTTTTTCTTTTAGTTTAATTGGATAACTAAAACTTAAATAAAAATTAATTGAAAATACATAAATACTAAATAAATTAATCTTTTTCATACTTACTGTTTTAAACACCTGCTTATTGACATATATATATATTAGCATTTTGAGGTTGATGGGAAACAAAATTCACAAAAGTAATTTAGCTTTTTTATTATTATTATTTTGTATATATATTTTGAGGGACAGAATTAAAACAATTTGATTTAGGAATAGGAATAAACGCATGCACGTAGATCTTTGAGTTGTGATGGATTTGGTCTGTGTGATAATACACAGATGATCACACATTTGGGATTTTTTGAGGTGCGCCACTTTACTGCAAATGTGTGTAATTACGATATGTTGACCTCTCAAGGGTTTCGTCTGAATGAAGGCAATCCGTGAAGAAAGCCCAGTTTTCCACTGCTGGTGTGATGATGTGCCGGTGTTCGAAGCA
This sequence comes from Schizopygopsis malacanthus, assembly GCA_027474115.1. Taxonomy (NCBI): domain Eukaryota; kingdom Metazoa; phylum Chordata; class Actinopteri; order Cypriniformes; family Cyprinidae; genus Schizopygopsis; species Schizopygopsis malacanthus. Next base: position 1,882,687 of record CM049874.1, on the reverse strand, counting down.
GCATGTTTTCCTTCTCTCAGTCGAATCGATTTTTGCTCGCCGCTCTTAAAAAGTCTTAAAATAGAAGCACTATCTTCAATATAAAGAAAATGAGAAAATCTGCTGTTCAGGGCAAGTGTTTGTGCCGAGGCTTGGACGAGACGAGTGAGAGAGAGAGTGATGAAGCTGTGAATCTGAATGATCTGACAGACAGCGTGTGGGTGAGACACGTGGACACAAATCATAAAGAAGGATTATTGAAGTACGTTTTACAAGAAAATGCCATTTTAGTCTTTCAACTTCAGAATTTCAATGCAATTTGCTATTTATTTGCAATTATGGTGAAATTACTTTCAATTTCTAAAGGAAAATGTAATCCCACATCAAATAAATTTTCATTATATAAGCCAATTAACCATTTTAGCATGCAAAATGGAAAATAAAGTCCTCCTTTTTTCATAAACACTAACTCTGTTTGTCAAAATCTCATTTACAGTATAGCGAGATGATCTGCTGATTCTGGCTCTTGTTTCTAGTGTTTTGTAACAAGACCGATCAGATCTGGGCCAGCTGGATCAGCGCCTCCTTTAAATCTCACAATCCTTCTCTATTAGTGCAGCGGACCATTTATAATTAGAGTATAGAGAGAAATTAGAGCGCTTACGTATTCTGTAGTCTTAGTAAAGTAGGACATTTTTCAAATGGAAATGAAATGGCTGTGCATTGGGTTTCTGCTATCGGTCCCAATCAAATAAACACACCACAGTGTGCATAAGAGACACACGGGCTGCACTCCAAAACCTGGCAGGCTGCTATGCTGGCAGCGTTTTAACTCTCCAACAGAAAGTACTCAGAAAGGTGTGTAGAGATGCACAAACCAGCGACTGCAGGCCAGAGCTGACCTGTGGTGACCTTTGATCTGCTCCACCGTGCCATATTACAAGAGGAAGAGAAGACAAGCATGCCTGGAAAGCACATTTATATTTTTGTAATGCAAAAAAAAAAAAAAGATGTTTTTTATAAAAAAAAAAATGAAAAAAAGTGATTTTAATGTTAAACTGGTAATGGTAAAATGGAAATGGTCGTTTAATAAATTTTTATATAATATAGATTTCAACATTTACTTATGGTCCATGATCAGTCAAGTTAGATTTTTGTTCCAATGTGGAGAGAAAAAAAAAATGCAGTTGAAGCTCGCTTTATTTGTTTATTGCATTGTAGTAAATTTACCTTAAAAAATAATAACAAATGTAAATAACATTTGTGAATGTTTTTGTTTAATTATTTGAAAATTTTGAAAATGTAATCAATTTTAATATTATATATTTGGATATTACTTTTGGCCCATGATTGATTTGATTTTGATTTTTGGCAGATTGTGCCGTATTATAAGAGGAAGGGGAACACACGAAGAAGCATGACATTCAAACATTTATTATTTTGCATTGAAGTATATAATAATATAACATACGTTAATTTAATTTGAAACATACAGTAATTTAAATACATTTTTTACTTTTTGTAAAATGTTACATTTAATTGATTTAATATAATATAGTTGGATATAATGCAGTATTTACTTTTAACCCACGATCAATCGATTTGTGGCCCACCGTGCCATATCACAAGAAGAGGGGGGGGGGGGGGGGGGGGGGAATGAAAAAAACATGCCTTTGATGCATATTTATATATTTTTTTTTTACAATTATTTTTGCATTAAGAAAAAAATATATATAAGTAAATTTAATTGAAAAAAATTATATAAACATTTAAAAAATAAATAATGCAACATTTACTTTTGGACCACGATCAGACAAGTTTTATTTTTGGCCCTTCGCGTCTAAACTTTCAGGGACCTCTGGTGTATTGCATGAGCTTTTTGGATGCATTTGGTCAATTTTATTTTTCAGTTTTGGATGACACTTTAATTGAAGCCTTCACGTATAATGCATTATATAAATATTCATAACGTACATTGTAATGCATCTTTTCTGAAATAATTGTTACAAGTTCAAATGCATTATAATATTGAGATCAGCTGTTTGTCATGTGTTTTAATGCATTACACTTTCTAGTTGTAACAGTGAATAGATAAGTATTATAACTCCGGATACAGTTTTTCTGTGAGATCACACAATGCATTATAAGTTGCATTAATTAATGCCTTGAAATACTTTTGTAATGCATTATATATAAAGGCTGTAAGTGTTACACTTACTAACTTGGCTCTAACTAACAATAACTGCATTGAAATCAATTATGCATCAGGTTTCACGTGTGCTTCAGTCTGTTCCTATAATGCGTATGTAGAGCGTTTCAAATGAGGTTTTATTGGTGTTAAGGCGCTGGTTATGTAGCCGATAGACGGCTCAAAGAGCTGTAAGAGCGTCTCGCAGTCACCTCACCTGCTTAATTTGATCGGTCAGGTAAGATGAGATGCTGTAATGTCCACCTTCACAGAGACTCCATTAACCAGAAGCATTTAGCGTGAGCTTTTGACCGGAATAATTCACGTAACGCAATTATCGAGCTCTGGCGCCTGATCAGATTTGCTCCCTGCTGCTTGATAAAGTCGTTTCTCAGCAGCAGCGTTCAGATTGAGTTTTGCATGCTTGCTTTAGCATTTAGTCATGATGTGCTCTCTTGTTCGGCTGTCGTTCGCTTCCTGCGAGGGACGTGCGATTTGTGTGTCTTTTGTCTTGTGAATGTTTCAGATGAGTCAGTTGAATAAGACCGAATAATGACGTGAGTCATCGCTGCATCAAACCAGACGACTGTCAGAAATCACCGATAATCATCATCATCATCATCACAGATCATTAGTGCTCTATTCACACCGTCAAACAGGTAGAAACAATAATACATCTGATTTGAGTTGTTCAGCTGCCCATTCAACAACTTTATAGTCATTTTAATACTTTCAATCTCACTTTAATTTGAGTCTGTTGGAGCAATGGATTTATTTATAAGATGTTGTTTAAGGCGAGACACTACAGGCAAAACTAGTGTTTATTTGAGGTTATTTTGCTTCCATAACATGTCCTCTTAGTAGACAGAAAACATCCATAATACACATTTAAGTGTTTATTTGATTGCTCTTTATCTCTTTTCATCTGTAGATTTCAATTGCAATACATATTTTAAATGGCAGTTTTCTCAAAAAGTGCTTTTTCTCCACTTCAGCAGCACTTACATGCACCAAAATCGTTGTTTTATTCATGTGTATATTTTACTGAGGGGTTTGTTCATATATATAATTCACCTGCTTTTATTGCGAATTCAAATCATTTTATTTTAATGCTTTCAGTTTAATTTTAGTCATTTGCATGATTGATCTTTGTGCCAATGATTTCTGAAGATCGTGTGATACTGAAGACTGGAGATAATGATGCTGAAAATTCAGCTTTTATCACAGAAATAAATTACATTTGAACATATATTCACATAGAAAGCACTTATTTGAAATTGTAATAATATTTAAAATTTATAGTGTATTTCGATCAAATAAATGCAGTCTTGGAGAGCTTAATTTGTTGTTTTTTTTTAAACTTGACTGGTAGTTTTCCTCTTAGTTTTAATATAAAATATTATCCCAGTGATTCAGTCACCTGTTAATGATTTTAACAATATAAACACCCTTTTGAAGCTTAGACCCGTTCGCACACATTACCCTGGTCATCAGTGTCTGCAGCGCTCAAGACTTTGGGACGCCGGCCATCTATAGCAGCTGGTCGTGGCTGAAGTCAAGGCGATGCGTTTCCTGCATCCCATATGTTTTTCGCTGGGCTTGCCGTGTTCCTCTGAGTGATGGCACAAATCCCATTCATATTTTTATCTCCGCTCTCACCTCACTGCCATCATCCAGCATTAATCTGGATAATTTGGTAATTGTTTCATCAATGCATTTAATATTCATGCATTTTGTGGATGCATTTATCCAGAGAGATTTACAGTGCACTTGAGGTATACCTTTATTATGGCCGGATGGTGTGACACTGTTTACTTTGCAGTGGTAGAAATGTCAATTTGTACTGCTTCCATTCACTTACATCTGAGACAGATGAGTAAACATGGAGTAATGTCAATAATGCAGAACCCAAATGAGTCAAGATGTTAAGACAAGAAAAAAACAATTTTGTTTTACTATTTTGCTTCCATAATATGTTGTCGTTTTAGACTAGTGAAAAAACATCCAGAATACACATTTAGGTGTTTTTTTATAGTTTTTTTTCTAGGTGTTGAGTGTTTTCTGATTTATAGAGGCAAAATAGAGAAATTTTAAGTTCTCTTTAAAAAAAAAATGTATTCTATGTCAACAAAATCAAACTTTGAACCTGCTTTATCCATATTCATGCACATTACTGCAAAAAATAATTACATATTTGATTAGAATATGTCTAAGTTGCAGTGTTATTTTAGTAGAGATTTTTGAATCATTTTCATTTTGAATTTATTGTAATTTGTTCATGTTTTTGTAATTTAGTAGTCTGTCTGTCTGTTTGTCTGTCTGTCAAGTCACCTTTATTTATATAGCATATTTAACAAAACAAATTGTAACAAAGCAACTGCACAATACCAAATTAGGCAAATAGTGTGTCAATAATGTAAAAAGACAAGATTTAACACTAAATTTTCAGTTCAATTTTCAGGTATTTGCTTATTGAATATAGTGATGGCATCATCCACCTCAGTTCAGTTTAAATAGTATCTGTGCAATCAAGTCGACGATATCGCTGGAAATGAAGTCTCTCCAACTAAGCAAGGCAGAGGCAACAGCGGGAATCAAAACTTCATCGGTGACAGAATGGAGAAAAAACCTTGGGAGAAACCAGGATATTTTTATCATATCCTAGTGACAATGACGGATTAATAATAGCCAAAAGAGGATCTATGACTTCTGGAAGCAACGCTTTTAGTAGTTTAGATGGAATAGGGTCTAACATACATGTTGTTGGTTTAGCTGATTTAACAAGTTTATACAATTCTTCCTCTCCTATAGTAGAGAATGAGTGGAATTGTTCCTCAGGGGATCTATAGTGCACAATTTGACTTGATACTGAAGCTGGCGGCTGCATGGTTATAATTTGATCTCTAATAGTATCGATTTTGGAAGGAAAATAGTTCATAAAGTCATTACTGCTGTGCTGTTGGAAAATTTCAACACCTGTTGATGCTTTATTTTTTGTTAATTTTGCCACTATATTGAATAAATACCTGGGGTTATGTTTGTTTTCTTCTAAAAGAGTCGAAAAGTAATCAGATATAGCAGTTTTTAGCAGTCTACTTTTCTGTAGGATAGGGTACTTTCCCACCAAGCAATACGAAATACCTCTAGTTTTGTTGTCCTCCAGCTGCGCTCCATTTTCCGGGCTGCTCTCTTTAGGGCGCGAGTGTGCTCATTATACCACGGTGTTGGACTCTTTTCCTTAATCCTCCTTAATCTGTCTGTCTGTCTATACATCTGTCTATCTATCCGTCTGTCTGTCTGTCTAACTGTCTGTCTGTCTGTCTGTCTGTCTGTCTGTCTGTCTGTCTGTCTGTCTGTCTGTCTGTCTGTCTGTCTGTCTGTCTGTCTATCTGTCTGTCTGTCTGTCTGTCTATACATCTGTCGTCTGTCTATGTCTGTGTCTGTCCGTCTCTGTCTGTGTGTCTAATTTGTCTGTCTAAATGTCTGTCTTCTAAACTTTGTCAGGTAACGAAAATGTCTGTTATACATTTCTATCTATCCGTCTGTCTGTCTGTCTGTCTGTCTGTCCGTCTCTGTGTGTGTGTAATTTATACATTTCTTTTAAACTTTTTAGTTAAAATTAATGTTTATTTTATTTCAGGTAACGAAAATGGCTTAATTTGTATTTATTTTTATTAAGTAATAATAACCCTGCTAATTTGCAAATAATTTCTCTTTTTGTTTTAATTTTCAGTTTTTGTTATATAGCTAGAGATAGAGAGAGAGAGAGAGATAGTTATAGTTATTTATTATTTATAGTTATTAGGTGTAGTTATTTTAGTTATCAAAGTGAGATGTTTGAAAACTTGCTGAAATATGTTAATGTTTATTTTATTTCAGGTAAAGAAAACGTTTCATTTTTATCTAACTATTTAAACAAATAATTTCTGTAAACTTGTTATAGAAAACATTTGTCTTAATGTACTTTGATCAAATTGGGAACTATTTTAACCATACAATTTTCACCTGTCTGAATGTTACAACTTGTTGAATTCAGCTGAGCATCATAGATGTGTGTATATCGGCTATTGGACAAAGACTTGCTTGACTTTTAAGTAAAAACATTTAGTGATAAAGATTTTGGTCAAATCACAGCTTTTCATCAGTTCATGCATTTCTTTGGGAACTGAAACCTTGACCTTAGTGTTGCACCATCCTTGATTTATTAAACAAAGACCTGTTCGTGAACTACTGGCCTTTTACCGATTTGTTGTAGCTGCACTGAGTATCGTCTCATGCAGCGCACACATGGGCTTGAAAGATTAATTGTAGCCCTTCGCGGTGCGCTGGAACATGTGTCAAGAATGATGGCGCTTCCTCGCCGCCTCCTCCAGCCCACAGCTTTAATTAGCTAACGACGTGCACCGAGCTCACACTTCACAGAGCAACAAATTCAAGATGATATAAAGAGTGAGCAATAGCTGAGCAACTAGCGGCGATTAGATTAGTGAAACGCGAGAAGATGTGATGTAAAGGCCATTTGCTGGTTACCTGAGCACAACGTGGAAACATAATGCTGTTAAATTCACAATACAATCTTATACTGAGTGATAAAATACAGATAATGGGACACCGAGCTCCACATAATGACCAAAGGCTTGTTTTGTTCAGAGTCAGACCATGACGGGAAGCTTTTTTAGCACTGTTGCAAGAAAATGTGGAGGTAAAGACATACATTAGGTGTGTAAATCATGCTTTGTGTTTTACTTCACATGCAGAACATGTTCGGAAATGTAGTTTTGCCAAAGTATGCATCTCATAAACCAATGCATAGGGTTTCCAGACAAGCTTTATTGCATTATTCATAAACGATACACAAAATGTGCAATAATTAATTAACTGTGATTGCTTCTGCTACGTATAAGCAAAAATTTATGTTTTACAGTTATTAAATACAAATATAAAAATAAGAAATATATTGCATTAATTCTAATGTACTGTAAAATAAAATCAATGACTAAAATATGATTCACACTGTATTATTAAAATAAATAAGAAATAGATTGCGGCAATACTAAAGTACTTTAAAATGAAAAAAAAAACATTACATTTGACTAAAACATGGTTTTACTGTTATTATTAAAATTAGAGATATTTCAACATTGCTAATGTACTGTAAATTTATGACTAAAATATTTAAAATTTACTAAGATTATAAAATACGAATTATTAAACTAAATTTCTGTAATAATACTATTTTACTTAATACATATTTTTGTTACAGCTATAAAATTGATACTAATAATTATGACTTAATTTCTTCATTCGTTTTCATTCACATTAAACCAAGCTTTTATTTTGGCGGTTTGCTTCAAATGCATGTATGCACTGCATGATTGAGCGCGAGGCATGACACGGTGTATTTACACACATGCAGCTCAGGATACGGTACACGCTTATTTAATACAATCACAGCCTTCATGGTATGACTGTCACAATACATTTTGTGTTAATATATAATTTAACCGTACTTCTAAATATGAGAGCGTTCAGACAACATCTCCCCATTTCTTGAGTAAAGTCTGTGCCTTTGCATCCAGTTCTTCTCTTCATAGATGACCTGGTGTGTTGAAGTGTGTGGTGACTCAACTGTACCAGCTGACAGTTTTGAATGATTACAGTGTGTAACTGGGTCATCAACATTTACAGCAGTTTCTTCACTTGTAGCACTTTCTCCCATCAACCTTTTGTACTAGAAAGTCATTGTTCGCCTCCCACTAAATTACGGTTCCCGGGAGCTTTGAGAACGGTGACAGCCGGAGCATAGATGTTCCCGTGGAGGCTGATCATTTCCACGGCTTTTATTGCATTCAGTTCCTCCGTGTTGTGGGTAATGGAGAATGTCAAACCTCACGTCTCACATGTTGCTGTTATGAAAGAGGTCAAGCAGAGTTGTGTAATCTGGACACCTGAGGAAAACGAGTGTGTAAACTGCAAGCTTTTTTTGCGTACTGTATTTCACATGCTGCATCATAAGTCCAATTTCTAAGGCCTCTAAATTATCAACATCAGTCATCAACTTTGTGTCTTTTTGCTGTCAAATCTTTACTGATTTTTATCAAGCACATGTAAGAATAACTTTAATATTTCCAGATGAACACTTACTGGACTGAAGCAGCTCAGCTTCACTTGATTCTCCATTAATAATATTTTAGAAAAATCAATGAGTCTCAAATCTGATCATCAATCTCTCAATCATCATCGGATTGCATTGCATTATATGTTTTGAGCATAGGAGATATAGAGAGATGACTAATTTATATCATTTCATGTAAGTAGCTGCTGCACTGTCATAAAGATCTCATTGATTTACATTAAAAGCATCAGAATTTAATCAATCTTTGTCCATATAAATATCAGAATCTGCACCAAATTGAATATTTTTGTTCAGTTTGAGTCTCTGGATAAATTCGAGTTGTTTTTTTCCTCCAGATTCTCACTGTGTCAGGCTAGATGAGCCATAAAAGACTGAAGGTCTTGTTGAAATATACAGCTGAGTATTGTCAGCATAACAATGGAAACTAATTCCATATTTTCTGATAAAATTACCAAGACATATTTGTTGAAAATAGCAGAGGGCCTAAGGCTGATCCTTGTGGCACTCCATACTTTACTGCAGTTATTTGAGATTATTCCCCATTAAAATAAACCGTGGTAACGTCGTGCAGGTAGGGTCTAAATCATCTTAAACCCTTCCCTGAATGCCCGTATAGATTTGTAATTGATCTATGAGTATGTCATGACCTATAGTGTCGAACACAACGTCTATAGTGTGGATCAAATAATGATACTCAAGAGAAATTCATACACAAACTTATATGTGTGTATTATAGAGAGAGAAGAGAAAGTCTAAAGGTTCAATAAACCATTCCATTTCAAAAATTATATTTTTCGGACCGCTGTTTCATATGTCAGGCCATACAGGGTTAAAGCCGTCAGTTTTGAGTACATTTTAACATTAAACTAATCTGATCTTTATCCTCCTCTGTCTTTCAGTCCCCTCTCGCAGTCAAGTTCTTTGGAAGAAGTGCGTGTTGATGTGGATAAGTTCGTCCCTCCTGCACCGCGAAAGGTGGAAATGAGACGCGACCCGGTGCTCGGCTTCGGCTTCGTGGCGGGCAGCGAGAAACCGGTGGTGGTTCGATCGGTTACTCCAGGTATCCCAGCTAACTAAGACTGGTTCTTCTGCATGCATTCATACAATTGAGTCATTTCATAAAACATGAGTGTGACTAAGAAACTAGTCGGGAAGCATAAGTCTCTTCTGCTCGCCAAAGCTGTATTTTAACAGTCACAGAGTAAAACAAATTAAAAATTTTTACAGTTTAAAATATCTGTTTTCTATTCGAATATATGTTACATTTTACTGTGTTCAAGCTGTCTTCAGTGTCACATGATCCTTCAGAAATACTGTAAATTGTGAGCGATTTAATGCATCCTTGCTGAATAAAAGTATTAATGTCTTAAAACAAACAAACAAACTGACCCTTACCCCAAGCTATTGATCTATAGTGTGTACAGACAAGAAAGGGTCATGATAGGAAACTTAATGGCCAAATGAAAAGTGCATTAACGTGGTGCATGATGAAAAATGCATATAATATAAAGACAAATGTGATGCGTGTTTGTGATGAATGTGCAGGAGGGCCTTCAGAAGGGAAGCTGGTCCCAGGAGATGAAATCGTGATGATAAATGAGGAGGCTGTGAGTTCGGCTCCACGGGAACGAGTCATCGACCTGGTCAGGTACTGAACTCCATCAACCGGTTACTGTGTCGCTCTTCATCTACTACAAGTGTTTTTCAGCCGAAGTCATTACATGCTGACAGACCAGCAGTCTTCGGTCTTCAATAACTGTGTGTACTGTGGTCCCAAAATGAGTGTGAACACCCGAGTCAGATGTCTGAATGTCATTAGATCAGGGTTTTGCATATCAGAGAATTTCATAATCTTATTGTCTTTTTTCCATTATTTTTGGCAGATGTTGTAAGGAGTGCATCATCCTGACTGTGGTGCAGCCGTACGCTGTAAGTCTACACATTCACTATGTTTTGAATGTTAGTTTTTTTTAATTCTGGCTAATTTGAGACTGTGGGTAAATTCTGCAGAAGTCCACAAACTCAAGGAGAAAGCACTAATAAAACATCTGCAGATCTGTGTTCCTCTAGTTATTTTATGTTGTTTTATTATCAGTGATGTACTATACTATAGTTTTTGTTGATATGCTAAATTTTTATATTTACTATTAAAATCACTATTAAAAGTGACAAATACTATAATTTGTTTTATGTTTATGTAGTTTTTATTAATTTGTATTAGTTTGAATAATTTTAAGTATTTAAATTTAAGCTTTTTATTTCAGCTATTTGCCAAGGCACCATTTTTGTTTAGTTTTCTTGTGTTTGTGTAATTTTATTAGTGTTTTTAATGTCCATATAATTTAATTAGTAATTTAATTATTTCAGTACTTAAACTTGTTTTATTTCAACTAGATGGCAAGGCATAAATTTTGTTTTGTGTGTTTTTGTCATTTCTTTTATTTTAAATTAGTTTAATTTAATTATTTTAGTACTTCAACTTATTTCAGCTACTAGATGGATGGATACTGTTAAAGTTAATTTTATTTCAAAGAACAAAACTATTTCTTTTTGTATGTTTTAGTTGACTCTAATAACCCTGCTGCGGTTGGATCTGCTCATTAGTTTCGGGCTCAGCTCTCAGGCAGAAGATAATGACTTGATAGCATTGATTTTCAGTAATTTCTCTTCTTTTGTTCCTCTGTTATTCACATCCAGTCGCCCAAATCTGCCTTCATCAGTGCAGCTAAAAAGGCCAAGTTGAAATCCAATCCGGTCAAAGTGCGCTTTGCTGAAGAAGTCATTATTAACGGACAAGTACCTGTAAGTGAAAAATGACACGTTTTGTCATATATCACAGTATTTACTGTTTTTGTTTTAAATGGTAAAGGAGCACGCTTTATGTTTGTGTTTTGCAACCCATTTTACTTCCATAATCTGACATCTCTGAGAGGAACCGGATACAATATTATAAAGGTTTTGATTATAATCATCTGAGCTTGATTGGATTGTGAAAAGTGGACGTTATGCACCAGAATAGAGTCATGTGATTAGAATAAGAGGATTGATGTCGGCAGCCGGAAACGGATTTTAGCTCTAGAGCAAATTATTGCATTATGATGAAAGATTATGAAGAAATAACTCAGTGTTCATTCATACTGCATGTCTTAATTAGTGGCACAACAAGAGGTTAATGGTTAAAAATATTCAGCCGCATGTGTTTTGTGCCGATATCATCACAGAGATGGGAATCACTGACAGATCAGCGAACAGATTCAGACACTTTAGGTGTGTTCTTCATGCAGCTCAGAGATATTAGAGACATGACGGAGTGTTTTCATCCGCAGGAGACTGTGAAGGATAATTCTCTGCTCTTCATGCCAAATGTCTTAAAGGTGTATCTGGAAAACGGACAAACCAAGTCCTTTAAGTTCGACTGCAACACCTCCATTAAGGTATTTCAGCTCTGCAGTATTTACAAATTGCACCATATCAGCAAAAATACTGCTGTGCATGCATTAAATATGGTGCAGTAAAATATTGTAGCAAGCAAATTTTTTTTTTTTTCGAAATTGATACTATCATTTATCAAGAATGCATTAAATACATGAAAAGTGACAGTGAAGATATTTTTAATGTTACAAAAGATTTCTATTTCAAATAAATGCCATTCTTTTGAACTTTCTATTCATCTGCGAATCCTGAAAAATATACACAAATATTCAAATATTGGGCAGCGCAACTGCTTCTAACATTGCTAATAATGCTGGAGTAATGATGCTGAAAATACAGCTTTGATCACAGAAATAAATTACAGTTTAAGAGATATTCACATAAAAAAAAGTTTTCTTAAATTATAATAATATTTCTAATTTTTACTGTATTTTTTATCATACATTGGTGAGCCTCAAAAAATCTTACCGAGCTCAAACCCTTAAATAGTAGCATATTTTATGCAATATTAATATGAAACTAAATCAAACATATTTGAAAACAGATCACTGACAAGTATAATATTACACAAATATACAAAATGTATGAAAGCAAATTAAATATTAATTTCCAAATTAATTACTCTGACTTGCTTGTAATTTGATTGTTACATATTAAAATGATCATAATCAGATTACTGTTATGGATTGTGTGACTACATATCCAAACAATGGCAGTAAATGATTGATCATTTATTGATTCTCTCTAATTCCTCTTTTCTTTACTCCAGTCTGGAAAACACTGATGTAATGTGATATTTAATGCACTTCATGCTGTTGAAAACAAAGAATGGAATAATCCCATTTAAATCTATGTGATTAACAAGTTAGTACTTTAAAAGTAGTCAGAATACATTACCTAAAATGAGTAATCTAATAGATCACGAACTACAAAATTCATCATGTAAGTTATAATCAGCAATGGACTACAATTACAAAGTAATGCACCCAGTGCTGTATATATATATAATATAAAATGCTTATTAAAACATTTGTAATGTTAGCGCTGTCACATGTTGAACATGAATAACCGAGATGTTCTTCTGTTTGAAAGGATGTTATTCTGACTCTTCAAGAGAAGCTGTCTATTAAAAGCATTGAGCACTTCTCTCTGACGCTGGAGCACAAGACGGAAGGATCTGCAACAAAGCTAATGCTTCTGCACGAGCAGGAGATGCTGATGCAGGTTTGTAAACGAGCCGCTACTGAATCTGATGCTGAGTCTGCAAGCAGGTAAATATGATGAGAGAATAGACAGAAATACAGAGAAATGATCATGATTTCTTGTTTTTAGGTGACCCAAAGGCCGGGCTCACATAAGATGAAGTGCTGTTTCCGCATCAGTTTCCTTCCCAAAGATCCGGTGGATCTTCTCAGGAGAGACGCTGTGGCGTTCGATTACCTCTACGTTCAGGTAACGCGTCTGTGACGTTCTGCTCGGTTATGGACGCTAGTCTTCAGTCTTTTCTCATTCTCTTCCTCAGAAGAAATCTTCAGCCTGATATATCAGAGACCTATAATGCATTTCTTTCACCGTTTGTTTGTTCATCAGGTTTATATTCCTCATGTTTGTGCTTCATTAACTTCATCCGATGTTTGTGCAATTGGAAGATGCAGTTTAATACAAAATAATCAGCATATGCATGTAAAATTGCTACTGTAAACAGTAAGGAAAGATGTGTCACTTTAAAATACATATTGTTTACAATATAGTTGGTGTTAATTCAGTATAAACAGTGAAGCAAAATGTGTTGTCCAGCCCTACTTGGGATTAATATTCAAGGAATAGTTCACCCGAAAATGAAAATGAATTTACTCGCTCTCACGTCATCCAAGATGAGTTTGTTTCTTCATCAGGTTTGGAGAAATGTGTCTCAGTGTCTCAGCAATGGATGCTCTGCAGTGAATGGGTGCCGTCAGAATGAGAGTCTGATAAAAACATCACAATAATCCACAGTCCATCAGTTAACATCTGGAGAAGACAAAAGCTGAAACAAACCCAGCATTAAGATGTTTTTAACTCAAATAAAAGTCCATAATCCATAATAACTCTTCCTCCAGTGAAAAAGTGTTCTGGTCTGAATCAGGAGAGAAATCTGCTCAGATCAAGCACCGTTTACAAGACAAAACAGCTCTAAACAAATATGTGGCTGGATTTTGGTGTTGCATTTTTAATAACACATAATAATGCATATTCTGCTGTTGTCTCTCACATCACAATCCAGCCACATATTTGTTTAGAGCTGTTCTGGACTGTTTTGTCTTGTAAACGCTGCTGATTTCTCTCCTGATTCAGACCAGAACACTTTTTCACTGAGGAAGCGTTATTATGGATTATGGACTAGTATTTGAGTTAAAAACGTCTTAATGCTGGGTTTGTTTAATCTTTTGTCTTCTCCAGATGTTAACTGATGGACTGTGGATTATTGTGATGTTATTATCAGACTCTCATTCTGACGGCACCCATTCACTGCAGAGCATCCATTGCTGACACTGATACAGAGACACACTTGTAATCTTTCTTCTGATGAAGAAACAAACTCATCCTGATCTTGAATGTCCTGAGGGTGAATGAATCTTCAGCAGATTTTCCTTCTTGTCTGAAGTGTTCCTTTCAGTACGTCACACCGGAGAGAAAGGTTATGTCTGCTAAAGCACACGGTGTATTAACTCTGGTTCTCTGCTCATCTGAATGCAGAGCTGTAAGGATGTGGTGCAGGAGCGTTTCGGCTCGGAGCTCAAATACGACACGGCGCTTCGCCTGGCTGCTCTTCAGATGTACATCTTGACACTCAGCACCAAACAAACGCAGAAAGTCTCGCTGAAATACATCGAGTGAGTGTTTAACATTCATGTCTGTGCTCACAATTATTAAAGGAGTGGTACAGACAACTATTCAAATTGTATGGAGTTGATTTTTGTTTTGTTTTTCTGTGGGACACAAAACAATTAATTGAGTCTTCATGCAGCTTTTTTTCTGAACCGGTGACAGTCGAACTCTCTAAAGGACAGAAATGAAAGTAGTCCATATGCACTGTATGCAGTTTAAGTTCACTCATATAAGTACACTTAGAAGTCATATAAATAACAGACATTACAGACATTTAGTTTAGTGGTCAAGCACTTCAAATGTGTTAAAGATTACATTTCCATGCAAAAAACTATCATATAACTTCATATAAGTAGACTTGGAAGGCAGGCTTATTATTTATTATACACTTTATTGTACTTGAAAAAAAAAAAAAAAATGTTAACAGGAATAAAATATTGAACAAATTATTTTATTTCAGCTAGTTGAATATTTCTTATTTGAATGTAAGTTAACTTGATGTGCTAAAATATCTAAAGCTGAAATAAAAAATACTAAACTATATTAACATAAAAAAATAATAAGAATGGCAAAAGCACAACAAAATTACTAAAACTTTAACAAAAAAATAAAAACCAAAAAATATAAAAATACAAATACAATTATAAAAACGAATAGAATGTAATGAAAATTAAAATTAAAACAGAAAATACAGTGTTTTTTTCTGGTCCATTATGGAGAGAAACCTTCACTGTACACTTAAAAAAAAAAAAGAACGTTTTTCACTCAGAAATTGCTCGTAAAGTCCACAAGAAATGCACTCCGATAATCTTTATTTTACAACTTTGACACATATGTTTTATGGACGGCAGAAGCTCAACTGTTCTTCCTAACCTTGTGTTTTTACCAAAGAAAGACAATGATTGGGGTTTGCTCTGCATGAGGGCGAGTGAAAGAGTTTTCTTTAAATGAGAAGAGCAGATGAATTCAGCGTGAACGCTCTTGTTTCCCGCCGTGTCTTTATAGAAAGGAGTGGGGTCTGGCGCAGTTTCTGCCTCCAGCGGTTCTGTCCAGCATGAAAGAGAAGAACATCAAGAAAGCGCTCACACACATCCTGAAAACCAACCAGAACCTGGTGCCTCCAGGCAAAAAGGTGAAGAAACTTTCACAGCTGGATGAAAAGTGCCATTCAAATCCATCTTTTCAATGCATGATATAACACGCTGTAGGATTGTCACAATAGCAGCACCGGTGAAATATCACGAGCTATCACAGCAAAGACTATTGAATATAACACTTTACTTATTTATTTTTTGTCAAAAACAAGCATGTATAAATAGACATTTTATTTATTTCTTATGTATTGCTTTTACATTTTTAGCTTCTATAAGCATATATATGTATTAGTCAGTTTTAAATGTATGTGCATGTTCAATTTTGTTATTATTTATATGTAATACAAGTCAGTTATTATATATACACATTGTATATGCATGCTATTTTTGTATTATATTTATATCTGCTTATATACAGTATCCTTCTGAATATTCTAAAAGAGTAAATATATGTGTATTATTATTTTTTTTAGAATATATGTAAGACATAAGCATATATAATATCACATTAAATTAAAGCAATGATTAAACAATCAGATATAATGTACTGCTATAGTGCATTGCACTTCAGTATTGTGATAAAGCACAGTCTGTCTTTGCAAATAAACCTAGTTGAACTTGTTTTTCCCAGAGACACATATTGAAAAGAAGAATCTATTTCTGTGACTGACACTTTCTGTTCCCTAATTCTGCTGGGATTTGTGCTGTGTTGAAGCTGACGGCGTTGCAGGCGAAGGTCCACTACCTGAAATATCTGAGTGATCTGCCGGCTGTACGGAGGACAAGTGTTCAAGTCCACGCTGGTCGTAAGTGCTCCGACTCTTTCACAGAGAGGCATAACTTCAGCAGCCTTTCAGTGCAGATCCAGAGTTTAAACGTCCAGCTGTCAAGAAAATACATTTACATTTCATAGCGTATGAAATATGGGATTTTTTTTTTTTTTTTTGCTGCTATTTCGGTTTTTTATTATAAAAAAAAAATTATATATATATTTTTTTTTATTAAAATATAATTTTCTTGTTAGAAAATAGTTTCTAGCTTAAGTATATGATTTTTTTTAGTTTTACTGTCATGTCTGTTTTGTAGTGAACATTTCTAATAATTGTATTTTTGTTAAATATAAAACCGTAAACAAATCAAGGATTCACACGATATTTTCATTTTCTAGCATTTGACCTTTTCTTTTAATTATGCTGATCTGTTTTGCAAAAATAAATTGATTTCTAATTATTAAATAATTTTGTTAAATATTTATAACATTATAAACAAATCAATAATCATTCACACTATATTTTTATTTTCTAGCATGTGAGGTCGTGATTTATTTTGTTAGTTTTGCAGTTCTATTATTTTGTTTAGTAAAGAGACATTTCCATTTCTAATGATTTCTAATGATTTTTTTGTTAAAAATTATGAGTGAGAACGGTGAGAACATTATTAAATACTTCTCTGGAGCTGTGGTGTGCCTACTTTGATGTTTTCATTGTTAAAAAATATTAAATTATAAACAAATCAATAATAATTTCACTGTATTTTTATTTTCTAGCATTTTTTTCATATGATTTCTATTTATATTTCTGTATCATTTTTTTGTTTTGCTGTTATTTGCTGTTATTCTGTTCAGTAAAGAGAAATGTATTTCTAATTATTTTATTATTTAAAAAAATGCATATGCTATTTTCCAGATTTAACTAAAGATTCAAGATTCAAAGTGTTTATTGTCATGTGCACAGAGAGGAAAACAATGCAAATCTCTATTTGCTGTCACAGTGAATGCCAAGACAAGTGCAAAAACTATGTAAAAGATCAAATAAAAACACACACAAACATAATACAATATCAAATAAAAGTATGCCGCAGAAGTAGAAATATAAACTATGTAGATATAGAGGAACGGACTATGTACATCTGTATGTGCGAGTGTATGCGCAAAATAACCGTACAGTAACGTGCAAATTGAAAGAAGTTGACAGATCAAGGATACATGTTTTTTTACTGAGCACTGCAAACATTCTAGATTTCACTTTGACAGATCCTCCCCTCTATTATGAAGTACAAAGTATTAATGGTAATGTATAGTTTTAGTACACTAGCTTCAGCTGCTGTGTTTGTGATCTGACAGCAAGGAGAGAAACACACGGAGGTGACTCTGCTGGTCGGGCCACGCTACGGCATCAGTCACGTCATCAACACCAAAACCAACCTGGTGGCGCTGCTGGCCGACTTCAGCCACGTCAACCGCATCGAAATGTACACGGAGGACGAAAGGAACGTGCGAGTGGAGCTTCACGTCCTGGATGTTAAGGTGCGATGATAAAAACATCATTTGTTTGCAGAAAGCATTTGGTTTCATATTTTTCCATCTAATGTGATAACATTCAAACAAGTGCATTACCACAGTTGCATTGCATCACAGTATTGAGGACAACATGCCTTTTATTCCACATCCCCTTCATCCAGCTGTTATAACCAAATCATGAATTAATAATTCATATTTACAATTGCATGCATCACTTTAGAAAACAGTTAAGTCAGTATGCAATATGTTAAGTTTGCTACATTGCTTTGCATGTGTGAACTAAAACAATATTGCATGGGAGATTATTTAGACTATTAATATTGATATATTTAAACTATTTACCACATGTATTAATGACACACAACAATTCAACATCCCTTTATCCATTGTTTATTAAAATATTTAATAATTCATAGTTACAGACATGCTTCATTTTATAAAACCGTTAATAAATGCAATATAAATTATAAAATAACTATATTAAGTTTGCTATATTGCTTTGTAAACATGAACTAAAAACTGCATTGCATAACAGATAGTTAAGTCAATAAATGCATATTGAAAATATAAATTATTGATAAATGAAAACTATGTATTGACAATTTACCAAATGCATTTCACCAATTGTATACAATATAAAGGACTCATAACAATTCAAATCCTTTTAATCCAGTGCTTATTATGAAAACATGAATTAATAACTGATAGTTACTGACAATAGAAAATATGAATGCAATATAATAGGTTTGCTACATTACTGTGCAAACATTAACTAAAAACGGTATTACCTAGCAGATTATTTTTGATTGTTAATAAATTATTGATAAATACTATTTACTGATTGTTTACCACATAAAACATCCCTTTCATCCAGTGCTTATAAAGAAAATATGAATTAATAATTAATAGTTTCTGACATATGCATGCTTCATTTAATAAAACATAAGTCAATACATGCAGTACATTAAGTTTGCTACATTGCTTTGCAAGCGTGAACTAAAAACGTAATATTAATAGCTGTAACTATTTATTTGAAAAAAAAAACGTTTTTGCAGATGCTACTGTTATTTTTAAGAGCAGTAAGCTGCTTAAGATAATTTATTACTGTAAATTTACCACCACTAAGGGAGTTTTAGGATCACTAAAATCATTTAAACTGCACAGCCTCCCATAGTTTACTGATTATTTATGCATTTCTTCTGCAAAATATTTCTTTCTGTAGCCCATCACGCTTATAATGGAATCCAGTGACGCTATGAACCTGGCGTGTTTGACTGCTGGTTATTACAGGCTGCTGGTCGATTCACGGAGGTCCATCTTCAACATGGCAAACAACAGTAACACTGCAGGTAAGAGCATGCACACGAACTAAACAATATACCCGTTCATTGATCAGCTTGAAAGAGTTGCTTATTTATTAAAGGCAGTGGTTCTCAACTCAAAGCCGCACCAGCAAGAAAAATACAACTGTTCATAATTAGGTTATGTTAGTACATTGCAATAATATTAACAATACCTTTAGTTTTAATCATTTATTAGTAAATGTTAAAATTAACATCAACTAAGAATAAGAAATGCTAACTACTGTTAACAAATAAAAAAAGTATTGTTATATTTTTTAAAATCTAAATTATTTAACATGCAAGATGCAAACTCAAATCATAATTATTTTTCTTGTTTTTATTGAAGAACATAAACAGTTCTTAATCATGATTAAATTAATTTAATATACTATATCAACACTTATGTTTTCTTTAAATAAAGAGTTTGAAAACAACCATCTTTGTTATAATTACAGCAGAAGTACTTGACAGATATATTTTGGGCAATATATGGGAATATTTTTGGCCAATATAATGGGCCTTGGAATATTACACTGGACAATGGGGGTCATTTGAATCATAAAGTTTAAGAAACCCCTTATTTAAATTGTTTAATGTGAATCTGACTTTAATAACATAACTTTTTTGTTTACGTCTAAGGACAAGACTCAAGGGTCAAGCAAAACTACCAAGCAATCGACTGGAATTACGGTTCCTGTAGTGCATGTGATGAGCCCCACCCCGAATACACCATCTGTGGGCGAAGAGAGTTTGATATTTCCCCTACTGCCTCCGAAATGCACCAGTTGCAGCATCGCATGCATGGGGACGAGAAAGCTGAGCGGGCGATTAGAGCAAGCCACATGCATCCTCAGCCCTACTTCAGTGTCCCAAAAGGCAAACCTCAAGAGTCGCCCAGAAGCGCCAAGGTGTCCTTTATATTCGGCGATCATCCGCTGGAGTCTGTGAACCCTCAAAACTTGGGATACCAAAGACTGATGGAGGACATCCCAGAAGTGCTGGAGGAGCACCGGTACATGTACGAGCAACAGAAGGACTACAAGCCGCTGGAAGCGTCTCTGGAGGTCGACGGCTTCCAGTACGCTCCCCACATGGTCTACGGCGACGCCAAGATCTTCGGCACGACGGAAGGTATCGAGGAGCCTTTGCTGCGTGATATCTGCTACGCCGAGACTACGGATGACGCCGAGGATGATGACGACATTAGTTGCGAGGAGGACATGATGATGATGATGATGGGGGAGACGAAGGACAAGGCGAACTCTCTTCTGTCGCTCTCGGAATCTAGCGATGACATTATTGACCTCACTTCACTTCCGCCGCCACCAGAGGGCGATGATGAGGAGGACAGCGATGACTTGTTGCAGTCACTAAACTTGGCGATAGCCGCTCCGCCGCCAGGGTTCAGGGATAGCTCAGATGAAGACGACCACCAAGAGCGAAAAGGCTTAAAAAACGACATCCCTGTGTCGCTGATCGATTCGGTTCCGATGCAAGGGGCCGGTGGGACCGAGGACATGTTCAATGACGCCGTTGTCTCCACACTACAAGCTCTGGAGGCCTTGGCGGCCTCTGAGGAACAGTCTCAACAACAATCGGACAATAGTTCAGGTTCTTACGCTATTGTAACGTTTATTCATTGACGTTGACCTTCCAGCCATTCCTTTATTTTGGTTTTGTTTCTCCGCATTTCATTGTCTTCAATGCAAACCCCATGTATTGTGTGTGCATTTGTTTTATTATAAATGTAATTGTGATCTCATTATGATTTGTGGTTCATTTTTGTTCATGTATTTCATCATTTATGTTCTTATTTGTTGCATTTCATAGTCATCAACGTTTTGTACAAATAAACTATTTTAAAGTATACGTGTGTATGGTGTGATGGCTAAAATGTTTGTCTCTTTGTGACACACAGGTGTAGAAATATCTCGGTCCTTTAGCCCCGAGTCCTGTTCTGATTCTGGGAATGAGACAAATTCGTCTGAAATGACGGAGAGCTCAGAGCTGGCCGCAGCTCAGAAACTCTCAGAAAACTCTCTGAAAATGTTAGTAGCCACAGCTGTAGGGTACCAAACTCTAGCCGAAGAGGAGACAGAGTTTCGATTAGTACCGTGTGAGGTCAGGGCGTCTCTAGATGACTTACAGTCCGCCGCGGTTGCCACTCTCCGTTCGGACCACTTCGAGATGGAGCCAGAATCTATGGAAACCAAGTCATTGACGGACTACTTCAACAAAATGCACAGGGACGTGATGAAGGGAATGCAGCAGGGGAATATTGAAGAGCAAGATGGTGGGATGAAATCGAGCGCCCAAGCGGAAGCCCGTCAGATGAACATCACAGAATCAGAGGATCTTGTTGGAATGTACAACAATTTCAATGGACGAGATTCCCAGCGTTCAGGTCCCTTTGACTTGCAAAGGATGTCTTATGCGTTTCAAGAAAGCAATCAAAGATTGCATAGGATTCTGAATAATAAATCTGAAGAGCACATTTACTCTGAGGTGGTTGGCGACGGCGGTCCATTGCATGCAGACAGGGTAACTCAAAAAGTTAGTTTGAAGGACTCGATAGACTTGAACACAAGTTCCCCCGCCAAAGAACAATTTATGATTGAACGAGCCCGGAATGAACATCAGCAGAGCAAGGCAGCTTCATCCGAACAAGAAGTGACACGGTTATACGAGTACCACTTGTCCAAAAGAATGTCGTCTTTACAGAGCGAGGGAATTCATTCCCTCCAGAGTTCCCAGAATTCGTCCATCGATGCCGGCTGCAGTACGGGAAGCAGTAGCTGTGTGACGCCAATGGACTCTCCTCTGTGCACGGTGGATAGCGTCCATCTGCATGGAGAGTCCTCTCTGAAAGGTCTCGCATACCCAAATCAGAACGTAGATGGAACGTTTTTGCGGAAGCACCACGGACAGGCTGGCCAAGAGTCAGGCCGAGAGGGATGCCAAAGGTTGCCCAAGATCAGAGAAACTACAGGTACTGCAAGCTTGAAAGTTTAACTAGTCAAATGTGTTATTTAACTAACCTAATGACCTTCAAGACCATGCAACATTAATTCTCTGCGATCAGGTCTGGGTCAAGTTGCACCAGCTGTTTGGGGGTTGAAATATAAAGTCCACATTAGAGGCTTAGTAACTACTAGTTAGTTTGTAGAGTTAGAACATAGCTAGTATGTGGTCAGCTTTCCTTAAAATAATGCACAGTCACATAATAATGTTCATTCTCAATTATCCAATAGCAGCCTTCATATTAGTAAGAAGTTGTTGTAATGCTGTGAGTTTTCAGTGTAACTAATGGTCAAAATACAGTTCCACTGAAATATGGTACTACTTAATCATGAAACTGTATTTGAAATGAATAAAGATCAGTAAATAAATACTTAAAAAAAAAAGCACAAATTACCATTTTTTTAGGTCGGGTTTGTGTTGAAGCGCCATTAAAAAGAGGTTTATTGAAATAATGTGGTCTCTTTGAAATGTAAACAAGTTTAAATGTCAATTTAAATGTCAATGTTATCATATACTGTATGTCTAAAGGACTGAAGTTTGTCAGGTAAAAAAAGAGCTTATTGATATAATTCAATCTGATATTTTATTCCAACCGTTACTCCTGGTTGGAGGCTTCCGTATATATTTTGCGTATGAATAGTTGTTTCAACTAAATGTACAGGTGCAATGGGAAAACATTTAGTAGTGCATACAGTAAGTTGTAACTTAGTACTCCTTAGTCTAAACTAGGGTAAGTTGTAACTTGCACCCAGATGGTGCAACTAGTCCCTAAACTCTTGACCACTAAGGGACATAATTGTTGTTGTTTTGAAATCTTTCCTGTGTATATTTGGCTTTATGCTTGGGGTCTTGCTGGAAATCGGATTCTCCTTGAGTTCCAGGTGTCTTGATGACTCCTATATTTTGCTGCATTAATTTGGCCCTCCAGCCTCAAAACCTTCAATAGATCCTTACAGCATGATTCACTTTGGAGATGGTGTATTTCTGATTTTACATTAATCTTCTGGCATATCTGTATCCGAGATATTGCATGACGTTTTTTTAACAGTAGCTTCTCGTCAGCGGCAGCAGCAGTTGTTATTTGCACAGTCTGGAGCTTGTAACATTGCTCTCTTGGTGTCCTCCCTCATCCTTCTCCTCCTTGCACGATGACGCACAGTTTGAGGACGCCCTGCTCTTGGTGCTTTTACTGCTGTGTCATATTTTCTTAATTATTGATTTAACTGCTACTCCAAGGGAAGCTCAATGACATGGAAATCACTGCCTGGTGCTTTTCAATTACGGTTTCATAGAGCAGCATGGAGTTTTTTTCTTCTTCATGGTCTTCCACAGTGCTGACTCATTTATGCTACAGTCAATTGAAAGTCCTTGAGTACACAAAAGCTATTTAACTAGTTATTTGACACAATAAAAAGGTTGCACCAGTGATGAATTCTGACATTATATTAAAAGGGGGTGAATACTTATGCCAATTATAAAAGGGGATGAATACTTATGCTGAATATTGTAGATTACTTGCATAATGAGATTGTCATTTAACTTAAAGTATATAAACTGCAGTTAAAAGGTAGTTCAGCAAAACTTAAAATTTGTATTTACAACTTTCAAGAATGTTGGTAACCATTGACTTCTGTAGGATGGGAAAAATATATATGGAAGTCAATGCCTATATTCTTTAAAATATTTTATTTTGTGTTCAACAGAGGAAAGGAATTCTAAATGGTTTGGAACAACATGAGGATGAGTAAATGATGGCCAATTTAAATTTTTGGGTGAACTATACCTTCTGCTACCATTTTAAAATGTAGTTAGCTACACTTTTAGTTAGTAATGAAAAGTGTTTTGTGTTGTAAAAATAGCTGTGCAAATTAATTAAAATTATGTTTTTAATATTGATTAAAATTGAAACTATTCATTCTTCAGAGTCAGTGTGCTGTAATTCTGCAAAAAAAAAGTCAGATTGCAATTCTATACAGTACCATTAGTGGCGCAGACATGGACCACTTCACCTTCAAATCAGGAATTACTATTCTGCAGATTTTAAGTTTTAGGATGTAATTAGAATTTCCTGATTTGGAACATTACGCCTCGTGTAGAACGTTTTCAGGAAGTATCCTGCCAAGGCTTATCATTGACGTCATTAATTTCAGTCATTACCTTATCATGCCGAATCAGGATGAGCAGGAACTTTGAGGGGATTTCAGATATCCTGAAGCATGACATTATGAGACTAAATACTGGCCAACTAATCTATCCCTCTCTTTTTCCTCCCCCAGTGTAGCATGCTGCAGATGGAGATAAATGGAAGAATCGTCATCTTCTCTCAAGATATGTCCATATTCATCCATAGCACAGTTTCCTATGTGCCAAACCAGAGGTGATCGGAGGTCTTGAATGCTTCCCGGTTTATTCTTGCACTTAGCCTCAAATGACCCCCGCTCTGGTTGCCTCAGGGAGGCAGAAAAGGAATCTTAATAAGACAACTATTGGCTCAGGGAGCATTGACACTTTTTATGGAAACTGGTTGTAATCACCCAATCAACACTTGAAAGAGCCGATTACAACACTATCATTCCCAAAGTCAACATGAAACGTAAATCCCATTTGGCTCCCATTAATGTGATGTATCTGCCAGAACTGGGTTGTGAAAAGTAGGCATTTTGTGCCAAAATGGTTGGAGGGAAGGAGTTGGAATGACACGAATGTACATTAAGAAAGTAAATGGGATAAAATGTGTATTTCTTGTTGACTTTAATCTTCTGAAATGGAAGCGAACGACATGGTTTGACGTTACAGAAGTCAGCACAGACAACAAGCATTGGAACAAGGCAAATCCATCTCTTGATTTCTTTGGACGACACACAATCCAGGCATAAGAACTGTGCATTGCTCTGAGAAATTCTTGCACTGGTCACTTAATATGTCTCTTTTAGCCACATTCTCTAAGACTGCATGTGCGGGGCTTTTATGCTCTGAGGATTTTTTGTTAAGCAGCAAAAGGACATTTCGAAGCGCTAGTTGGAGCGATTCGGGAAGTCACTTTATTTACTTTGCGTGGAAGCTTTGGAAAGTTATTTTGATGACCAAAGCAAAACTTAATTTGCATTCGGTACGCTGTTATTTGGTTGCAGCAATGGCCATATGTCGAAAATCACTGCTTTAATTTAGCCATAGTAAAGCCATATGATATCACGCATATATTCTACGTTTGTCATGAAGATCGAGATAATCCGCCATTGAGATCCACTGTGATAACAGTGCTTGTGTATATTTTGTGTAATATGTAAAATGAAAAGGAAGTATTCTACAATTTTTAATAGACAGTATATATATATCGCAGCACCTGATAGACGCATCTGTTTTGTTCCATGTGTTTATTTTAGTCTTCATACCAGAAGAGCTTCACATTCAAAAATAAGATCAATTTAAGCCACTATATGATCTATAAGCTGTAATTCTGTTCTCAACTTGCACCGTTTCATTTGCTGTTCTTATTTGACTGGCTAATGCATACATTTATTTAAACAATTTAAAGTCAACATGAAGCAGCGTTCTCAATCCCCTTTAACTACTGTCATCTAATGCATTTCCCTTGAGTTGTAAGACTCAAGACATTAACGTAAGAGTGGTTGATAAATGGTTTTTGAGGTGGAGTGATCACATTTGGCTGAAATATAATTTATTTAGAATAACTACACTTTAGAATTGTTCACAGTAAGACCAGGAAAGTAATTTAAGAAAGTAAATCTATTTGAATTCATGTTGACTTTAAATAATAATCGTAATGTATTTGATTTGAATCATCTTCATTAAATATTTCAGCTTGAAAACTGTGATCTCATGTTGTCTTTTCTTAGCGAGTCATTTTATTTCCTATTTTATGCCAGTGATTAATTTTGTAAATAGCATTGTTTGAAATGTTCTTCCTCTTTCTATTCTCTAATTTTTCTTCCTGTACTTGTATGCTGAAGAAGCAACTGTTATGTTGGGCAGAGAGAATATTTTTGATCATTCCATAATTGAAGTGCTTCACCTTTTCTGGTTTTACTTTCATTTATGAGGAAATCATAGCAGAACTTGAGCAAACCCCTGACATGGTTTTGCTTAATCTCTAGTACAGAAACCCGTCCCTTGAGATAAAGGATGAAAGTAATGATGTTCCTCTTTATGGTGGTGTTTCAGTGACAATATTGTTCTAATAACATATAACTCATGCATTATACATCATACAAATTTATGATTAACATTAATAAATGTTGATAATATGTTGGTAATATAATCACTTAATATAATATAATCACTGGAAAAATATTCACAACAACTTTTTTGCAAGGGGAAGTTACGTTTAAATATGCCCACTCTCACTTTTGTTTGTACTTCTTCTCATTGGTCAATAACACCTGTTCTTCAAGTAAGTAGCACAGGGTGTGCAACTTGAAAAACCAGCAAAAGTACCAAACAACAAGTCACGAACGCCAAAAAAGAACCCCAGGTCTGATGAAGATGGTGAGTTATTGAATGTTTATTTCATTTACAGTATATTCAGTACTTAGTCATTTACAAATATGCCCTGAGGTAGTTACTACAGGTGCATTTTTTCTTAATATGCAGTTAATATATTCATAAAATGTTTGTTTTTGTTATTTTCATATATTTAAAACTAGGCCAGAAATATCAGCTAAACCAAATGTGTTTTGCATTTTGTGCACTGATTTGGAGGAAGATGTATGTAGAGTTACTGTAAACATGTAATATGTGTTAAACAAGGTAGATATGTGGGCAAAAAAAGTCATTTATCATTTATCAAGCTAATGCCATAAATTTGAATCCAGCTACAAATGTAATTTAACACAGATGGAGCTCATAATATCCCCCCGGTTATAATTCATATAGTCTACAGAGATTCTTTCTTCCTTTCTTTTTATATAGTATGTTTAACAGACAATAGTTACACAATTATGATTTTGTGAACCAACACCAGCATCAGAGCGCTGGCTTTCTTAAAGGGATAGTTCACCCAAAAAGGAAAATTCTGTCATCATTTACTCACCCAGTAGTTACAAACCTGTGTGAATGTGTTTGATCTGAACACAAAGGAAGATATTCTGAAGAATGTGGGAAACAAAGCAGTTCTGGAGCAATATTGACTTCCATAATATGTTT
Organism: Schizopygopsis malacanthus; assembly: GCA_027474115.1. Classification (NCBI taxonomy): domain Eukaryota; kingdom Metazoa; phylum Chordata; class Actinopteri; order Cypriniformes; family Cyprinidae; genus Schizopygopsis; species Schizopygopsis malacanthus. The sequence goes on along the minus strand of CM049874.1, from coordinate 1,855,164 downwards.
TTCCTACTATGGAAGTCAATGGTGCCAAAAAAGCCTGGTATAAAAATATCTTCCTTTGTGTTCGGCAGAACAAAGTTCATACAGGTTTGGAACCACTCGAGGGTGAGTAAATGATGACAGAATTTTCATTTTTGGGTGAACTATCCCTTTAATCACACATCACTTTATTTTAATATTAATTGAATTGGACCCAGGATTATGCTGAAAGAATACTCTGCTGTTGCTATAGTAACAATACTCGTGCGCATTTGACAGATAAACTGCACGCTCTTATATCGGTGTTGTTTTTTTATTTAGTGGATATTTCAGTTAACATTTTGATTTGTACATTCATTGAACAACATTAATTTAAAGTTAAAGACTGTCCGTGGCGACTCAGGATGCTCTTCCAAATCTTGCTGCAGCACAGAGTGCCATTTACAAAGTTTACCAAAAAAATAACAATTCACTTTATTGTTGATTTTCATGACTTTATCCTAGGCTGAAAGATTGTGTATCTTTGCGGTCAAAGTCTTTCTGTCCGTATGCTTTTATAGGGAGCTAATAATAGCCATATATATTGAGCTTCCTCTTTCCGTTTGCTCTGTTTTGTCAAACAAACACCACTTCAAACTCATCGATGCAACTTTGTTCATTCCTAAAGTGGGCTTGTATATTAATTGTTTTAGACTGCTGTCTTGAATTGGGTGCAATACCTGTGAGTTATAAACGGGGCTGTGCTTCTAGTGTTCCTGTGGCTCAGTGGTAGAGCATTGCGTTAACAGCGCAAAAGGTTGTGGGTTCAATTCCCAGGGAACAAACATGCATAACCTGAATACACTGTAAGTCGCTTTGGATAAAAGCATCTGCTAAATGCATTAATGTAAATGTAGTGTGGTGTGCAACTACATTCCGCACATGTATTAAATGTGCGTCCTTGAGAGCGTGCAGTTTTCTAATATATTTACTTTATCTTGTTAGATAATATCAATGATATGATGTTTCAGATGCATCTGAAATGACACAAACTTATACATATTTAATTATTTGATCAAAATATTGCTAGGGACACATTTTGGTAGTGGCTGGATATTGGTAGGGACACGTCCCTAGCACCCCCCCCCCCTGGACTCATGAGTATTGTTTTATAATTATTCTATATTTTAATACACAGATGAAAGAGAAGACATACATCATCTTTGCTGTTCTCATCTCTTTGCTGGATGCAGCCGAGTGGTTCCCCAAAAGTCTGAAGTGTGATGTTTCTCTGGCTAGTAACGGGAGCGAGGTCGCCGTAAACTGCACTGAACGAGAACTAACCGAAATTCCTTTGGGGATCCCAACGAATACCACCAACCTGACCCTAACGATCAACCACATACCCCATATTACGAACAATTCATTTCACAAACTGCAGAACATCACTGAGATCGACCTGCGCTGCAACTGCGTACCAATCAAGATCGGTCCCAAAGACCGCGTCTGCACCAAGAGCTTGACGATTGACAACGGCACCTTCTGGAAGCTAAAAAACCTCAAGTCGCTTTATTTGGATGGTAACCAGCTGTCCAGCATACCCAAGGGGCTTCCTCCCAACATAGTGCTTCTGAGTCTCGAGGTCAATAGTATTTATTCAATCCTTAAGGAGAATCTGACAGAACTGACGAATATCCAAACACTGTATCTCGGCCAGAACTGCTACTTCCGGAACCCGTGCAACACATCATATTATATTGAGAAGGATGCATTTGTGCAGCTTGACAAGATGACTTTGCTTTCTCTGAAGTCTAACAACTTGTCCTACATCCCCCACCAACTACCATCCAGCCTCAAAAAGCTGTACCTGTACAACAACAATATTCAGACAATAACAGAGATGGACTTTCACAACCTGACGGAGCTGGAGATACTGGACTTGAGTGGGAATTGTCCACGTTGTTATAATGCACCTTTCCCATGCGTTCCATGCCCAAACAATGGTCCCCTTCAGATACATCCAAACTCATTCAAGACCCTGAAGAACCTAAAGACTCTTCGGCTTCATAGTAATTCTTTAACGCACATCCCTTTGGAGTGGTTTCAAAACCTGACTCAACTTAGTCTTCTAGACCTCTCGAGCAACTTTTTGGCTAAGGAGATAACATGTACCTCCTTTCCTTCGTTGTTGCCTAATCTGGAAGAGTTGGATCTGTCTTTCAACTATGAGCTCCAGGTGTATCCTACATCCCTCAACCTTTCAAGATCATTCCATCACCTTAAATCTCTGAAGGTCCTAAGAATCAGAGGGTATGTGTTTCAAGAACTCAAGCAGGAAGACATCCAACCTTTGGCTAAATTAAACAAACTGGAGCTCGTTGATCTTGGCACAAACTTCATAAAGATAGCACATCTCAGCATCCTGAGGAACCTGAAAAGCTTCAAAATCATCAACTTGTCCGACAACAAAATCTCAATGCCTTCTCAAGGAGAAACTTTGCTATCTAACCACAGAGAAAACCATTATGGTTCTCCAATGTCGCAAGGTGCACAGTACCACAATGGAGAAGTGAAGGATATGCACTATTTCCTTTATGACGAATATGCACGCAGCTGCAAATACAAGGATAAGGAACTCTGGATTTCTAGTCCTTTCAACAACGAATGTAGTTCCTTTGGAAAAACGTTGGATATTAGTAGGAATAACATATTTTTCCTTCATTCCAGATTTCTGGATCTTGATGAGCTGAATTGTTTGAATCTCTCTGGGAACGCCATGAGCCAGAGTTTGAACGGTTCTGAGTTTGTCAATTTGAAGAATTTACAATATCTAGACTTTTCAGACAATCGTCTGGATTTGATGTTCTCTTCAGCATTTCAGGAACTGAGCAGCCTGGTGGTTCTGGATATCAGCCGTAACAGTCATTACTTCGTGGCTGAGGGTTTAACTCACATGCTGAATTTTACAAAGAACCTGGGTAAGCTGAACAAATTAATCATGAACGATAATCAAATCTCGACATCTACCAACACGGAAATGGAGAGTTTTTCTCTGGAGCATTTGGAGTTTAAAGGCAACCGTCTGGATATGTTGTGGAGAGACGGAGACACGAGGTATGCCAATTACTTTAAGAAACTTTTGGCTTTGAAGTCTCTCGATATCTCTAACAACAACCTAAACTTCATCCCCCTAGACGTTTTTGAAGGTCTTCCAGACACCCTCACAAAGCTGTACATCACTAACAACCGGTTAAAGTCATTTCGTTGGTCGGGCCTTGTGTACCTTAAAAACCTTAATCTGTTAGACCTCAGTGGGAATTACCTGACAGATGTTCCTGCATGCTTGTCTAACTATACAAAATCAATCCAAACTCTGATTCTACACAAGAACAACATTGTGAAACTGACTCCCAATTTTCTCAAGGATGCATTCAGTCTCAAGGTCCTGGATCTCAGTTACAATCGCATCCAGTTCATTGATGAGTCGAATTTCCCGGGAAATGTTGTAGACCAGCTGCAGACCCTTTACTTGAACAACAACCGGTTTGTATGCTCTTGCAATGCCACGTGGTTTGTCCGATGGATCAACAGGACATCTGTGAACATCCCGCGCCTCGCAATGGATGTCACCTGTGCTTCACCAAGTGCCCAAAAAGGTCAAAGTGTGATTTTCCTCAACATCCAAGCGTGCCAACACAACTCCTTATCCATCCTCCTCTGCATTTTACTGACATCTGTGATTCTTAGCATCCTCACGGTCACTATCTCCAGCCATCTCTTTCTTTGGGATGTTTGGTACATCTACCACTTCTGTTTGGCCAAACTCAAGGGATACCGTCGGCTTTCCTCTAACAGCACAGCCTACGATGCCTTTGTTGTCTATGATACGACTGATTCAGCCGTTCAAGAGTGGGTCATGCAAGAGCTTCGCATTGAACTGGAAGACAAGGGCGAGCCGAGAATGCAACTCTGTTTGGAAGAGCGGGATTGGGTTCCTGGATGTCCACTCATTGAAAACCTTTCCCAAAGCATACAGTTGAGTAAACGCACGGTTTTCATTCTGACTGGACGATACATCAAGAGCGGCAGCTTCAGGACAGCCTTTTATTTGGCCCACCAGCGACTCATGGATGAAAGGAATGATGTTATCGTACTGATATTCTTGGAGAAAATGCATTGTCATTCCAAGTACCTCAGTCTGAGAAAGAGGTTGTATAAAAAATCAGTTCTGGAGTGGCCGAGGAACCCTCAAGCGCAGAGGTACTTCTGGTTTAGTCTCAGAAATATCATGGCAACTGACAGTCAGCAATACAACAAACTCTTCCAAGAAACTCTGTGATTGGGACACACTCCATGGACTTGCTGACACATCTGAAGCTTTAAAGCTTTATTTCTGCATTTGAAAGCTTCTTCCTCAAAACCACCTTTAACTTAATGTTGGTAGACTTTGTTTTATTGTCTGTATAACTACAAATAAAAATAACAATGGAGTTTAATGCATACACTTTCATTCTTTGATAGTGAACATATATTTGTATTGATTGTGCTTCAATTAAAACTGAATTTTGCTTATTATTTTGAATGAATGAGGCATTTATATTGTGCTTTCATTGTGTATTGCTGTACACCCAAAGCACTTTAAAATCATATGGGGATCTCTTTTAACACCACCAATTGTATTGTGTATGCAGGTTTTATGAAAATAATAATAATTTTACAAATACTTTATTTGATTAATAATTTTACTGTTTTTATTAGTAGTAGTAATATATATGCATATTCATATTAGTGTTATTTTATTATCATTACAATACCATTATAGATTATTAATACTTTGAATTAGCATTTATTTTTATGTCCTGTTTTCATTTTTGAATTGTATTGTCTGTTTTTGTCATTTTTTTAAGTTTATATAGTTTTTCATTATTTGAGGTTCAGTTTGTTATTTTAGTAGTATGTCGTAGCAGTTTTATGTAAATTTAAGCAATTTTATACTTACTGTAAATCCTTAGTTATTTCCCCAATCAGGATGCTAATCATGTTTTTTGTTGTTGTTGTTTTTGTTGTTGTAATGTTGGTTTTAAATGTCCAGGTCAAATTATTGTAGTCTTAAATTACAGTGTTTTTATTAATCCTGTCATCCAAACTAAAATTCCATCATATTTTAGAAATGGCTGTTTTTCTGGAACAAAGGATTTTCAAATGAATGAATGATGCATTTATATAGTGCTTTATTGTGTATTATTGTACACCCAAAGTGCTTTACAATCATGTGGGGGGGGGGGGGGTCTCTCCTCAACCACCACCAGTGTGCAACATCCACTTGGATGACTTGCAAATCTCAGGCTAACAGCTCAATGTAAAGTATTAAGTACATTTCAGTTTATTCAAAAATAAAACCCTGCAAGGCATCTGCTTTTCCCCTGGTCTCCAAAGACGTGTTACCCAGGGTCCTCGTGGGACCGGTATGAAAGTGATTAAAAGAGAAACCCACAGCAGCGTGTCATTGCTTAAATATGAGGTAACGAAACAAAAACTGTATATTCCTAGATATATAATTACTGATATAAGCAGCCTTGATCTATGGATAAAATAACAATTTAACCTCTTTATAATGTCACAAAAACAGAATATATGTGCATGTGTTAATGAAGGTAAACAACGTTATATAGAAACCCGATTCCAAAAAAGTTGGGACACTGTACAAATTGTGAATAAAAACAGAATGCAATGATGTGGAAGTTTCAAATTTCAATATTTTATTCAGAATACAACATTGATGACATATCAAATGTTTAAACTGAGAAAATGTATCATTTTAAGGGAAAAATAAGTTGATTTAAAATTTCATGGCATCAACACATCTCAAAAAAGTTGGGACAAGGCCATGTTTACCACTGTGTGGCATCCCCTCTTCTTTTTATAACAGTCTGCAAACGTCTGGGGACTGAGGAGACAAGTTGCTCAAGTTTAGGATTAGGAATGTTGTCCCATTCTTGTCTAATACAGGCTTCTAGTTGCTCAACTGTCTTAGGTCTTCTTTGTCGCATCTTCCTCTTTATGATGCGCCAAATGTTTTCTATGGGTGAAAGATCTGGACTGCAGGCTGGCCATTTCAGTACCCGGATCCTTCTTCTACGCAGCCATGATGTTGTAATTGATGCAGTATGTGGTCTGGCATTGTCATGTTGGAAAATGCAAGGTCTTCCCTGAAAGAGACGACGTCTGGATGGGAGCATATGTTGTTCTAGAACTTGGATATACCTTTCAGCATTGATGGTGCCTTTCCAGATGTGTAAGCTGCCCATGCCACACGCACTCATGCAACCCCATACCATCAGAGATGCAGGCTTCTGAACTGAGCGCTGATAACAACTTGGGTTGTCCTTGTCCTCTTTAGTCCGGATGACATGGCGTCCCAGTTTTCCAAAAAGAACTTCAAATTTTGATTCGTCTGACCACAGAACAGTTTTCCACTTTGCCACAGTCCATTTTAAATGAGCCTTGGCCCAGAGAAAACGCCTGCGCTTCTGGATCATGTTTAGATATGGCTTCTTTTTTGACCTATAGAGTTTTAGCCGGCAACGGCGAATGGCACGATGGATTGTGTTCACCGACAATGTTTTCTGGAAGTATTCCTGAGCCCATGTTGTGATTTCCATTACAGTAGCATTCCTGTATGTGATGCAGTGCCGTCTAAGGGCCCGAAGATCACGGGCATCCAGTATGGTTTTCCGGCCTTGACCCTTACGCACAGAGATTGTTCCAGATTCTCTGAATCTTTGGATGATATTATGCATTGTAGATGATGATAACTTCAAACTCTTTGCAATTTTTCTCTGAGAAACTCCTTTCTGATATTGCTCCACTATTTTTCGCCGCAGCATTGGTAATCCTCTTCCCATCTTGACTTCTGAGAGACACTGCCACTCTGAGAGGCTCTTTTTATACCCAATCATGTTGCCAATTGACCTAATAAGTTGCAAATTGGTCCTCCAGCTGTTCCTTATATGTACATTTAATTTTTCCGGCCTCTTATTGCTACCTGTCCCAACTTTTTTGGAATGTGTAGCTCTCATGAAATCCAAAATGAGCCAATATTTGGCATGACATTTCAAAATGTCTCACTTTCAACATTTGATATGTTATCTATATTCTATTGTGAATAAAATATAAGATTATGAGATTTGTAAATTATTGCATTCCTTTTTTATTCACAATTTGTACAGTGTCCCAACTTTTTTGGAATCGGGTTTGTAGTTGAATTATACAGTGCCCTAAATAAGAATTGAATTCTACCTAACCTAACCTAACCCTAGACCTGAAGCCTTGAAATATAATTAATTATAAAATATTTTAATGCATTAATTTTGCCTTGTAATGCACCATATAGTGCACTGAATTATCTCATGAATAATTGCAACCACAGTTTTAAAACCTTGTTATACTGATCTATTCATTGTTACACCTTTGGAAAGTATAATGCATTGAAACATATGACCAATTTCGAATGTAACAAGGAATCTGCAAATATTATAATTAGTGCTGTCAAATGATTAATCGCATCCAAAATAAAAGTTTTGTTTACATAATATGTGTGTATATTGTGTATGTTTATTATGCATAAATAAATACAAACACATGCATGTATATATTTAGGGAAAATATGTTATGTTTATATATTTATATGTAATAAATGTACATGCATGTAAATATTTTCAAAATGTATACTGTATGTGTGTGCATTTATATATACATAATAAATATACACAGTACACACATATATATTATGTAAATAAACAATTATTTTGGATGCGATTAATCGCGATTAATTGTTTGACGGCACTAATTATAATGCATTTTAACTTTGGTCAAATCACTTTATGACAAGATATAATTCATTACAATGTGCATTATGCATAAAGGCTTTGTGTTACTGATCTAAATCATATACTGTGGAAATCCCCATTATACAAGTGCAATTTATATGTTATTATACTTCTGTAATTTCACAGAGAATATCCAAATAGGTTATTTAATGTTCTACATAGATCAAAAATTTTAGAAAATTCTGTTTATTAAATGTCAAGTCATAAAGACAAAGTGTGTAATTTCTGTGGTAGTCTCGATACGGAACCGCTTAAAATAACACTCAAACAAACAGCTTTACAGTGACCACAGTATCAGTGTTTCATTTTTATATGGAAATAAACCTGCGGATGTTTGACTTACAGTGACTTCACATTACAGTAGCATATAGTGATTCTTGATATGGGAAACTGTTCTTATCAATGAAAAAAATCACTTCATCTTTAAAATATATTTCCATACATTGAACTACAGATAAATAATGAAGCAAGCTGAGTATAAACCTGATATTGAAAATACTGAGATTGTGTCTTGAAATTAAATATTTTGGGGATATACAGAGAAGGACTGCTCCAGTTTCTATTTCTAAAGAGAGCCCCTGTAACGTTTGTAAATGTGCGTGTGATCTGTGCCAGAGAAGAAGGAACAAAGAAGGCAGAACTTCCTCACTTATTCAGGCAACTGACAAAACCACTTTCATCTCTGTGGCTGCACTGATCCACACAGCAACCAGTAAGATGTGACTAATGAAAAAAATACATCAAACAAACAGCATTAAATAGAAACTGAACGATTTATATTAGTCAGTGGACTGCCAGGTGCCGATCAAAAGCAGCATTTAGAGCTGTTAGGGTTAAAATTATATTTAACTGTTAAACCAAAACTTCCTGTTTCCTAAATGCAACTGTGTGTGCATTATCAGACGCCGCTTATTTTGGGTCTACGCATTGCATAGATTGAACCGGGACATTAAATACCATGGTAAGGAAGAGCACTTCATTCAATTAATGAGCTAGTATGTATCTTTCCTGTATGGTTATTCATTATGTGATATATAATAGATTTTTAAAGAGATGAGCTTGAATGCAAGTGTATGGCTTTTATAGTCTTTTGCATACGCTGTTCATGAAGACAAATGCATGTCATGCACATAAAAATGCATTGCTCAAATCATTTCGGTATAGTTCACCAAAATGTTTTGTTGATTTGCAATAATAATTACTCAGTTTCACTTTACCACCGGTGATAAAAATTAGACGCCTTACTCTTAGACTTTTGTATATGCTGTTCATTGTTACAAAGACAATTGCATGTCATGCACATAAAAACGCATTGCTTTTGTCATGTTGGTATAGTTCACCAACTATTTTTTGTGGATTTTCAATAATAATTGCTTGGTTTAATTGTCCCACCGGTAATAAAATGAGATGCCTTGCTTTTAGACTTTTGCATAAGCTATTCATGGTTACAAAGACAATGTCATGCACATAAAAATGCATTGTTTTAATAAGCTACAAATGTTTTTGTCAAAATTTGTCATATTGCTCCATGCCGTTTATCCATGTGTTTCATATCCCACAGGTGATAAAAGTAGACATCTGGCTCATTATGACACTGAAGATCACACTAGCCCTTTGTCAAATGGACACAATGAATCTGAAGACTCAACCCTGCGATATACATGAAAATGTAACCACAATGACAGTTGTGGTCGACTGTCATGGACGTGGACTCAAAAAGGTTCCAGCATTCTTACCCAACACAACAAACCTTGATCTATCTGAGAACAAGATCAAGAACTTAACAGCAGCAAATTTTCAAAACCTGTTGAATCTGACCAAACTAAATCTAAACTGGCTGAATAGGAATGGGGAGGTTCTGTTCGTCGATAGAGTGTTTTCGAATTTGACCATGTTACGTACGCTGGAGCTCAACGGGATCGGTCTAATGGACATACCAAAAGATATTCCAAACAATCTGCGAGAACTAAAGCTGGTTGAGAACAAGATCACACAGTTAAACTTAACATCCTTCAAGCATTTGCAAAATCTGTCACTCATCTACCTTTCGAAAAACTGCTACTACTGGAATCCTTGCTCAAGATATTATCAAATAGAAGACGGAAGTTTTTCTGTCCTGACCAGGTTGAAACATCTTACTTTGTCTTACAACAACTTAACTCAAGTCCCCAAAAGATTACCTGTGTCATTGATGACACTTGAGCTCGGTTCAAACAGAATAGCGTACGTCGGAGAGCATGATTTCCGAGGACTCGACAACCTGACAAGTCTAAAAATCCAAGGAAACTGTCCACGATGTCACAATGCTCCATATCCATGCATTCAGTGTAAAAATGGTTCCATTGAAATTCATCCTCGAGCCTTTGCTGGCCTCGGAAAGCTGCGGATTCTGCACCTCGCTGGGAATTCGATCAATAAAATCGATCCTACTTGGTTCGCAAACATCTCAAAGCTCAAGGAACTCTACCTGTCATTTAATTTCTTGTTAGGTCCGGTTCAAGATGATATATTCTTGAATAATCTGCCACTGCTGAGAAAACTCGATCTCTCGTTTAACTACGCTCTCGGGTCTTACCCCCCCACGTTAAAACTATCGCCCAGCTTCGCGAACTTAACCTCGCTGAGGACGCTGCACCTTCAAGGCTTGGTTTTCAAAGAAATCCAAAATGAGTCCTTCAGCTCTCTGTTTGGTTTAAAAAATCTGTCAGTGTTGGATGTCGGAACAAACTTCATTGTCCGTGCACAAGCAAACATATTTGAAAAATTTCAACATGTGAAACTAATCTACCTTTCAGAAAACAGACTTTACCCGGTGACCGTAAATGGGGAGCTGCCTAAAGACACGGGTGTTGGTTTAAAATCTTCATTCATGATGCCTTCCATGACAGAACCTTATCCTAAAGGAAATTTTTTTGACCTTCCAAAAAATCTCGTAAAACCAGAGTGCTACGCCGCCGGCCGCGTGTTGGATCTCAGCCGAAACAACCTGTTCTTAATTTCTCCTAAACAGTTTGAGAGTTACGGGAACATATCTTGCCTCAATCTCTCAGGAAATGGCTTTGCCACGGCTCCCACTGGAACTGAATTCACATCGCTCCCAGACCTCAAATATCTGGACTTGTCCTTCAACAAAATTGACCTGGCATACGATTATGCCTTCCGAGAGTTACAGAGTCTTGAGGTGCTAGATCTTAGCTACAACCCCCATTACTTCACTGTGAAAGGTGTGACGCACAATTTGAACTTTCTCAAATATTTGCCCTCTTTAAAAGTGTTAAATATGAGCTCCAATAGCATCTATACATTAACCACCAAAACCATGTCAAGCAAGTCTCTTCAAGAGCTGCAATTCCAGCACAATAACCTCGGCAAGATGTGGAGGCTAAAAGACAGAACGTACGATAGTCTGTTCGAAGACTTGACCAATCTGACCTATCTTGACATATCCTATAACTACATTGAGAAGATCCCTTCTAGGATTTATACAAATCTTCCCAAAAGCATCCAAAGGTTGCAATTAAGCCACAATCAACTGACGAACGTTAGCTGGGAAATGTTGAGACTGTTCCCTCATCTCCGAGAGCTCATTTTAAGTAACAACATCATCGATAAAATATCTAGTAACTTCTCAAATGATGTTCCTTCTTTGGAGTTCCTTGATCTGCAGCACAACCGAATATACAAGCTTTCCAGTGGATTCCTCCAGGGAGCGGTAAACCTAGAGAAGCTTGATCTCAGTCACAACCAGCTCATAACAATCAACCAGTCCACGTTTCCATCTGAAACCGAGATTTACCTAAAGACGCTGTCGCTCTATGGCAACCCTTTCCACTGCACTTGCAACCTACTTGAATTCATTCTGTGGATTTACAAGACTAAAGTGAAGATCCCCAGATTGGTGACTGCAGTGACGTGCGCCATGCCGGAAGAGAGGAAAGGTAAAGCGGTGATAGATTTTAAAATTTCAGAATGCATTGATGACCAGCTGGCATTTCTGGCGTACTTCTTCTCCACTTTTTGCATTATATGCACTACTTTTGTGGCTGTCGCAATGCACCTTTTCTACTGGGACGTATCCTTCTTATTCTACTATTTGAAAGCCAGATTTACTGGGTATCAGCAACTGAGCTCTGACAGCTGCATCTACGATGCCTTCATCACCTACGACACCAAGGACACGCAGGTGGAGTCACCTTTATTTATTTTGCATTTACACAATACAGATAGTTTCAGAGCACAGTAATAAACAGCAGAACCAATGATGCAAATTTCATTAAATATGAGACAAATTTGAACTGTTCTCAGAACTTTTCAAAAGTTGGTCATTTAATAATTTAATAATGTTTGCAAAACCAAGATTTTGACACTTTGAACATTCAGAAATAATATTTTTCATAACTTTGAAATTTTTAAATGTTCTTATCTGGTCTTTAATAACATTCTCAAATTATTCATGCATCGTTTATGGAATGTTTTAGCTGGTTGTTTGTCTATCATTTTATTTTTAATTTGTTTACTTGACTATTTACTACTTTTCAAAATGTACAACATTCAAAACGTAGCATTCCAATAATGTTTTTTAAATTATAAAGTGGAAACATGCCTTTGATATTTTTGCTAACATTTGCATAAACAAGAAAACATTTTTGAAATAATTAAAAAATAATTCCAAAATAATTCAAATAATGTTTCATTCAGAAACATTCCGAAATAACGTTCTTCTAATGCAATGGAAATGTATCAAATCATATTTTGTTAGCTGGGTGTCATTATTCAGCTCAGTGTTGATTCAGTTCAGTTCAATAATGATGTAAAGTTCATCAATCAGTTCAGTCCAGAACTCAGCAGCTCTACAGAAGACGACAGTGTCGTTATTCACCTAGATTCAGTTCAGTTCAATGAGTGTTGATGTTGCAGGTGTCTGACTGGGTGCTCAATCACCTGCGGGTGCAGCTGGAGGAACAAGGCGAGCGATTCCTGCCCATTTGCCTGGAGGAACGGGACTGGATTCCTGGGTCTCCCATTCTGGACAGTCTGACGCAGAGCATCCAGCACAGCCGCAAAACCGTCTTCATCCTGACCGAGCGCTACGTGAACAGCGGCTCCTTCAAGCTGGCCATCTTCCTGGCTCACCAGAGGCTTCTGGAGGAGAACGAGGACGTGATTGTGCTGCTGCTGCTGGAGCCCGTGTTGCAGCACTCACACTTTCTGCGGCTGCGCAGACGGCTCTGCGGGCGCAGCATCCTCGAGTGGCCGCATTCACCGTCTGCCGAGGCCTGGTTCTGGCAGTCGCTGCGCAACGCCATACGAGTGGACAACCAGGCCATTTACAGCGACCTCTACAGCAGATATTTCACCACTAAGTAGGAGGAACTGAAGGAGCATAAGCTGCTTTGAGCTACAGAAACAGAACTAATACCATGTTAGTTACAGAAACAGAGCCCTGTGGCAATTTGTGAATTGCATGGATTCAATTTACGTAGTCGAAAGCATGAATCTCGATGAAATTATTACTTTATTATTCTAGATTTTAGTAGCTGATAAAGTGAAAACAAAGAACAAAAGTAAACAAATGTGCACCAGAAATGAAAAATAAACATTTAAGGTGCGTTCACACCAGACGCGAATGACGCGAATAAATCGCGCTATTCGCGAGTAGTTGGATGCTTGAACATTTTGAGTTTACTTGCTTCATTCGCGAGAAATTCGTGACATTCGCGCGTGAAATTCACTACACAACAGACGCGAATTCACGTCATGGGAGGGGCTTCTGCAGGCAGCTCCAGTCTCGTTGCAAAATTTATTCCTGTTTTTGTAAAAGTACGAAGATGTATATACAGCTCCGGGTACATTTATTGTCAGATTAATGCACAAAAAAACAAGCATATTGGGTATTAATATGTTAGTTTAACAATTTTTGTGTAGGCCATGTGTCTGTTAATTACTTTGTCCTCCATTGTTGTTTCCTCAATTATGTTATTATTATTTATTTATTTTTGATTTTAAAATTGTAATTACTTTTAAATTAACAAATATTATAAGCCTCTTGATCGTAAATTGTGAGGTCTAGTCCGTCCGGCAATTTTTTTTATATTATTATTGACGTCATATATATATATATATGCTTTTATTTATGTAGGCTGCTAGAGCAAGCTCCTGATTGGTTAACCGCGGCGCGAATATCCGCCAAAGTTCAGATTTTTGAACTCGCGCGGAAAAAAAACGCTCGATTCGCGCTGCCTCATTTTTTTTAATAAAATGCGCGCGAATAGCGCCGCATTGTCTTTCGCGTCTTTGCTTTCTTGGGGGTGCTGATTGACTCCTTTGCGCTGCCCATGTTTACACGATTAAAAAAATAATTATTCTGTCTGTTTTTAGGTGTGCCAATCATTCGCGCAGCTCGGGTACCCACATACAACCACAATCGCCTCCATTGTCATTCGCGTCTAGAGCAAGCTGTGAAAATATCGCCAAAGTGTGTGCGCGGAAAAAAACGCTGTGTGTGCGATGTGTGTGTGTAAATCATTTGTGTGTGTGTGCGCGTGTGCGTGTGTGTGTGTGTACTTTTAATCTAAACTAATAGGGAACAACAGGACTGAAAGGTGCCTTTGATATTTAGTGCATCTAAACCACTAGATGGCTCAAAAACATGGCGTAACACTTTCCAAAACATCTGCTTTTCAAGATGCACGTGCACATTTGTCTGATCCTTGACGCAAAGCTGATTCTGTGCTTACTTGATCTAATATTTCATGTTTTTTTTATATAAATATGTTGTAGATTTAAGTAGCAAATAAGAATCACTAAAACTATTGACAACTGTCTTCTTTATGATTTTCAGTTTTGTTTAAGATACTTAAAGCAACGTTTTTTTAAATAATGAAAGCATATGTAAAAGTATTGTATTTGGGGTAAAAGGCACAGTTATTAACATGATAATTAATAGATGGCAGACTTTTCCATTTGTTTCCATGGTTAGATTCAGATGGTAAATATCATATATCATGTTGGGTGTCCATATTAGAGATTATCACCATGTTTAGAATGAAACCATCATATTTAAACACATGATATTAATCATATCATATAATAAAATGTCATGTGTTGTTACTACTGTAAATCTATATTAAAGTATTATGGGATCCCCTTCAATGCTTTCAGAATCTTTACTTTTTAAAATGATTTTGATATTTTAAAGAGTATATTTATTGAACAAAATCAATTATTTTATTTATTAAAACAAGCATAAAATAGTACAAACTTTGCTAAAGTTATTTTGAATAAGCATTAACTTGGAAATTATGAAACAAAACATTATTTTATCTGAAGTATTTGCATCTACACCGTGTGTGTTTTAAACGATTTTAAACGAAATAAACGACGTGTATGAGTTATTTTCTGCACAGGTCATTTTCATGTTAGATATTTATTATTGTAGAATTGATCATGTATTTCAGGTGGAACGGGGCTGTCGTGACTATAATATTAATCATTTACTCTCACTAATGTTTTCATTGGTTTGTGGTGTTTTTGACTTTCTGTCAATGAGCATCGGTTTCATATTTTTCTGTTAAAAAATGATGAAAAAAAGGCTGGACATTTCCAGTCATCTTTATTAAAGCAGAATGTATGCATTTGAAATTGAAAGTGAAACAGAGCAGTACTACAGTAGTATACAAGACGAATCCTTCGTTTAATTAGCCTGTTGTGTTTTATAGCCGACTTGTTTTCATTTCTTAAAGGTAGAATATCACTTATAACATCTTGAAAAACTATTAAAACAAATCATTTAAAACTCCATCGTTTCTCTTTCCAAACTCACACTCAATAAAAGAGATGCAAAGAAACATTTAACAAGCCATATATGTTTCCTATTTTAATAACATGATGAAAAACCGCAGCAAGGAACTGCTGAAATGTCTCTGAAATAGTCTGTTAGCAGCTAACAGGAAGTGATCACACTCACTTCCTGTTACAGTCGAGATCGTGTTTCCTCTCATGCCAGCTAAAACACGGTTTCTTTTATACGTGTCTGGTGTATGACCCTACTTAACACAAAACAATATGCTTCAGTCATTCATTTAGAGGTATAGTGCTGATGATTTTTAATCTCTTGTCAATCGGACATGAATAGTTTAACTTATTGAGAGTATATCGAAGTCATGTTCAGTGGTTTGATGATTCAATTGAACATTGAGAAGACAAAAAAACTATGTTGTGGGAACAAAAATAGGACCAGTACGGTTGGTGTCTCATATGAATAAATCACTATGAAAAGGTGTAAAGTATGCAAGTTTCAATCATTGATGATAAACTCTCATTCCAGTCAAATGTGGACCATATACACAAGAAAGCAAGACAGGTTTATTTTAGCATAGATATGAGGGTCCTAAGCATAGTTTATAGATGAGTGATTGAAAGTACTGTAACATAGAATATTGTATGGTGGTAAGGTAATTTAACAATGACACAGAGAAATAAATTAACACGAGTAATTAATGAAGCGAATAAGATCACTGGCCACAAACAGAGGACAATGCAAGAGCTGTTTTTGAGTTTGATGGAAAACAAGGCGATTGCAGTTTATTCGGATCAAACTCATCCACTCCTGCTTTAAGGCCTTGCTCTGCGTATACCGATAGCCAAATATACTTATATAAAAGATTGCGTTTACCGATAGTTAAATATACTTATATAAAAGATCATGTATACCATTGCGGTGACCAGATTCTTAACTGAGGTATTTTCTGGGTAGGCATGTGTACACGTGTATGCATATGTGTGGGCATACTTTATAGTTTATTGTATTAATTATGTTTATTCCTGTGTGTTTCTATATAGTGTTATCTGTTAGGATGTATTTTCTATGCCAGTGTCAAAGATGAATTTCTGTTCAGGAAAACTGTACAGACTATAAAGTACTAAACTAAACTCTTTAGCCTTATTAGCCTGACACAGGTTTTGCAGTATTACACAAAATAATCAATTTACAGCTCAATTTTTGCAGTATCTGGTCTTGTTGAACTGACTTTAAATATCCCCCCAAAAAATAATAATAATACATTTGCTTTTAAGAAACATGTTTCTTGCGTTTCCCCATGTCAGAATATTTATTATAGTAGATGTGTGTGATAAATGTTTGTACTTGAATCTTGTTCAATATAAAAATGGTTCCGTTAAAGACAGATGAATTATGAATCTATATTTCTTTAAAGATGTTGTAGTGATATTGTAGATGTCCAGCAGATGTCTCTGTCACACAACAGCAGTGTTTCTCTCAGAGGGCGTTCACTTCAGCTCCTCGTGCGTCTTCTCACGGACTAAATTCACAAATACATGCACGTTTACAATGTTTTTTAACTAAAAGCGTTATTCTGATTATCTCGTTGGTGGGTTTATGGTATGTCCAGGCCCTCGCGGAGTTAGGGTGCATGTAACGGTCCGGTGACGTCAGTCACGTGATTTGCATATCTCCGCGTATAAATGCATTGATTCTGCGCTTTTCCTCACACTGCTGCATCCGCGCGAGAATAACCATTCTACTACCGCAAACTCTGGTGAGCACGACACAAGCTTCTTGCTTTTAGAATGCACGAATATATCGTGCCTTATCTTTATCATTATAGTCTAGAATGTCAATCCGAATGCATTTTTATAAACTGGTTTCGCTCTTATGCATAATTGGCGAAATGCATCACAGTTATGAATGCATCCGTTTTACAATCACGTCCAGGAGATGTGACAGAATTTAAATATCTTGTATGTAAAATGTGATTGTTAGGATATATCTGTCAGAGACGTTTCAGAGATTGTGGTTTCTTTGTTCAAGAGCTTGATTCGTTTTTATTCAATGCGCCAAAATGGGAAATATCGCATAAATGCGAGTTGTATATATGCTCAGATCGTTGCAAAAGCTAAAATGATTTTTTACAGATAGAAATGTTGATATGAAGAGAGATATGCGCGAGAATGAGCAGGAAAGGGCGGTGGTTACATTCCAAATACTCAAGACTGTGATGCAACAGCAGCGTTTCCTTTGACCAGTTATTACATTACTGCATTAAAGCAAGACTTAGCTTTTATTCTTTTTGTTGCATTTATTTATGATCTTTGAAATGCACATTTAAGTGCATTTTGTTACATTAGGATACCAAATACTACAGGTTAGGGAAACAAAGGATTGGAAAAGCCCATATTGGCCATGCACTAATATGAATATTAATGTTGAATGTTGAGTCATAAGGCCTTGTGTCTGCGTGCATTTGTCTCTTTGTGTGCGTGTGCTATCATTAACAGCAAGCCATTTCCTGTCATTTGATTTCAGACCCACTGCAAACATGTCTGACAAGCCAAATCTGGAGGAGGTGACCAGCTTTGACAAAACCAAGCTGAAGAAAACAGAAACTCAGGAGAAAAATCCTTTGCCGTCTAAAGAAAGTATGATCTCTCACACATTTCTGAGGCATGCACATAACACGGTGAAACCTGAGGCTAATAAATAACACTCTGCTCTTGTCTTTCAGCCATCGAACAGGAGAAAAAGGCGGATTCGTAATGAAACTCGCTCGGCACACTTCTATGCACTGTACATTCCACATTGCCTTCTTTTTCACGTCTTCTCGCTGTTTAACTTTTAACGGAAAAATATGACCTAAGTCTCATTGTGATTGGACAACCAAAAAAATGCAGACGTCCGTACAAGCCCTATGTTTCTGTGCCCACGTACTCCTCTTTTTGTAAAGCGCACCACTGATATTCTGATGAAAGTTGTTGATATGGAGGAGGAGGAGAAGGAGGCGGAGCCTGGCGTGAAGCTTCACTGCTTTGAGAAGAGGCGAGGGGGCGGGGCTAGGAGTTTGAGTGACACCTAACAGAGACTCACTCTTGTAACATCTCTTGTGACCTTGGTTGACCTGCTCAAATGCTTTAAAGTCATGCAGTGTTTTTTTTGTATGTTGACGTCTTGGAATGCACATTTTTTTGTTTTGTAATGCAAATAAAATCAGTAATATTCAGATGGACATCTTTTAAGTTTTTGTTCTGTGCTTTTCGCTTTCAGCCGTGTCAGCTTGTCGCTTTAAGAAATTCAACTCATTTTATACATTTGTTTGTAATTACTAGATGAGGATTTTTAAGGATTTTTTTTGCAATTAAAAAATAACGTATAGCTTGTTAGATTTTAGTTTTGAGCATGACCAGAAAAAGTACATTATCTCAGAATATTGTACTTTTTCATTTAAAAAAAGTAAAAAAAATTAAGTTTTATATAAAAAATAAGTACAAAATGTAAAACTTTAGATAGCAAACCTGACTCCATTATTCAAACCTAAATTTAAAATTGAGCATGACCAGAGAAATGTACATCGACTAAGAATATCTGCCCTCTTTTTGTTAATTATTGTGATTTCTAGACCTGTTAATGACTAAAGTACAATTTTTAGGTTTTCCAATACCTTGAGAAGAATATCTATAGGACAAATTACACCACTTTTATAAAAAAAGAGAACAAATTTTAGCCAATTCTGCATTTTATAGCTGAGCATGACCCGAAAAAAGTACATTATTAAGAATAGTTGCATTTTTAAATTAATTATTTTGTGTTTTCGAGGCCTGGACATTACAAATGTACAATTTTCAGGCTTTACATCTACAAAAATGTTTTAAAATAAATTAAAATTCTAACTTTCCCATTTATGTATGCATGTATTTATTTCCCGTTCTGTGGGAACTTCAGAAGTTGATACACAAAGTACAGCATTTCTAACTTTAGATAGCAGAACAAACTGAGTTAAGCAGTTAATAATTAACAAAGACAATCTCACTCAGTCTTATCATTGACCTCGTCAAATCTTCGTAGGATCTCTTGGCCACTGTTGACCCACATTGTCATGTTGTGACTTCATCAGAGCCGTAAAAGACCCGGAGCGACTCTGTTTCAGCACATGCCAGGACTCGGTCACCAGTGGTCAAGGACAGACGCAGTATCTGCTGAACTCTGGAACGGATGATAATGACCAGATCGTACGCTTGCATTATGTGTGGAGAGGTTTTCTGAAGCTCGAGAGCAACCACTGTACAATATGATCTATAACCTCTTGTGTTGATGTATCAATGCCTTGAAGATGACTGAACTGAGTTCATGTAGATAGTATAACTCCTCACCTGCCTGCTAGAACTTAATCATTAGGATCAACTCTGGAGGTTTAAATATTTAATCATTCTGATTTGTATTTTGTGTGAGTGAATTTCACAAAACGGACAAGAACAGGAAGAAGAAAGAAATGAATCTGAGTTAGAAGCTGTAAAAACATTCAAGTTTGTATTGTGGCGATCAAGCACAGTGCTTCGAAGATGTGTGTAGGTGTTGCTAGGGTTTCTGGGTGGTTGCTAGGGTGTTGCTGGGTTATATTTAGGTGGTTTCTAGGATGTTTGCAGGCATTTTTCCAGGTGGTTGCTAAGGTGTTCTGTGTGGTCCCTCATTTAACATCACTCCATGGGATAATTTTATTTTTATTTTTTTGTCAGTGAGCTAAAAATCTATTAATAATAAAAATAATAATTTAAAGAACATTACAAATAGATTTATTTACAATTGCATTCAGGTTATACATTTTTGGTATGTTAATCCACATTTTATGCCAAAAACAAGAATTTGTTTCCACATAAAAAACAAGAATTTGTTTCTGATGAATAATGCATAATTTAAATACAGAATTTAAAGTCACGTGACATTAGCTAGATTAGTTTGCACTGATGTGAATTACATATTTCATTTAAAATATATCATTTTTATACTGCTTTGAAATAATTGTATTACAGTGAGTCTAATAAGAATCCCAATTGAGAATTATAAATTGCATTAATTGTGTTGGATTTGATGTGAAGATGTGCATAACTCTCATAATTAATATTTTAGTTATTTTGTTTCAATTTTATAAATGTCATAATTCAATGAAATTCAAACAGTCCTCAAAATAGCTTTTTTTCGTTTTGCAAAATGTGCTTTTAAATCTATCCCTAATCACTTCTATTTTTCTTTTGTTTTGGTATGAAATGAAGCGATTCAGTCTTTCTGTGATACACAGACTGAATCGTTTTAAATGAGTTTACCTCGGCGCTGTATCATTGAGCTTGTAGTGGAACTGCGATTGAGCATAAAGAAGCATACGCTAAATATTCCTGCAGGTCTGTTCAAGCAGCATTAGCATCATTAAGCCCTCGTTTAAAGTGGATAAGCACTAATCTGGAGCTGTTAATGCTGATTTAATCGGTTTGCCTTCGGACACTTTTACCTCCATCAGTACAACACAAAAGAGTTGAGCTATACTGTATCTAGGACTATTGAGTTTGATCTACGTTAGTATGATATGATAGATATACATAAACATCTGGTTGGACTCCCCATCTAGGGGACTTTTCACATAGATCTAAATGTTTATGGTTATTTTTAGCTTGTGTTTATGATCGCAGACACTGATTATAACTCTTGATCTTTTCCAAGCATTTATGATATCAACAAATAGGACTTTATGTGCTTCATAATACATAAACAAGTTCCTCTTTCTCTTTTATCTCACTTTATATGATTCTGTAGCAAGATTGTTATTTATAACGTCTAGACGCCACCATTAAGTTGTTTAGTGATGATGTTTGCTTCTGTTTGTGTGATTTTAACTTTATTTATAACTTCCTGAAGCAAGATCCAGCACTGGTCAGCATTGAAATACTGGTTAGTGGGTCACTGTTAATGTTTAACGCTAATTGGCTGAGCAAAGGCCTGACTGGGAGAAACATACGGGTCTGAAGCATTACACATGATGGATATGACTCTTCTGTCAGCAGTTTCACTGTGATGAGCCTATCAGACATCTGCAGCTTTTTGACTATTTTTAGATGACATAAAGGGAACTATGGAAGCCCTTTCCGACCACTAAATAAAAAAACTCCAGAACTGGACTTTATGACTTGTGAGAAATTGCGAGGGGGGGGGGGGAGAGTCAGACTTGTGAGAAATTGCGAGGGGGGGGGGGAGAGTCAGACTTGTGAGAAAT
Source organism: Schizopygopsis malacanthus (assembly GCA_027474115.1). NCBI lineage: Eukaryota > Metazoa > Chordata > Actinopteri > Cypriniformes > Cyprinidae > Schizopygopsis > Schizopygopsis malacanthus. Next base: position 1,833,269 of record CM049874.1, on the reverse strand, counting down.
TGCGAGGGGGGGGGGGGGAGAGTCAGACTTGTGAGAAATTGCGAGGGGGGGGGGGGAGTCAGACTTGTGAGAAATTGCGAGGGGGGGGGGGGGAGTCAGACTTGTGAGAAATTGCGAGGGGGGGGGGGGGAGTCAGACTTGTGAGAAATTGCGAGGGGGGGGGTCAGACTTGTGAGAAATTGCGAGGGGGGGGGGGAGTCAGACTTGTGAGAAATTGCGAGGGGGGGGGGGGGAGTCAGACTTGTGAGAAATTGGGGGGGGGGGAGAGTCAGACTTGTGAGAAATTGCGAGGGGGGGGGGGTCAGACTTGTGAGAAATTGCGAGGGGGGGGGAGTCAGACTTGTGAGAAATTGCGAGGGGGGGGGGAGTCAGACTTGTGAGAAATTGCGAGGGGGGGGGGAGAGTCAGACTTGTGAGAAATTGTGAGGGGGGGGGGAGTCAGACTTGTGAGAAATTGCGAGGGGGGGGGGGGGGAGAGTCAGACTTGTGAGAAATTGCGAGGGGGGGGGAGAGTCAGACTTGTGAGAAATTGCGAGGGGGGGGAGTCAGACTTGTGAGAAATTGCGAGGGGGGGGGTCAGACTTGTGAGAAAAAAATCATAATGCTAAATATTAACATTTGTTTAAAAAAAATCTGAAATGCGGTGAAAAAAATACAGATTTACGAGATATAAACTCACTGTGGTGAGAGAAAAAAAATCAGTATT
>CM049874.1:1822563-1827563 GCA_027474115.1 Schizopygopsis malacanthus | reverse complement strand
CTAAACAAAACTGACTCACTTTTAAATGTCACTATAAATGAATCATAATTGCAGAAAACAGTGATCTTGTTGTGCTACACGGTGCTTTTGTGTCGTTTCACACATGAAGCGTTTGTAACGTTGTTTTTTCCAGACTTGTAGTAGGTGGTTGTGCATCAGTTCCTGACGGAAGAAACTCTTGCAGAGATAAATGAAACCACACTTCACATCTGGTGGTGAATTCTTCAGGGGAAAGATGTTTGTTTAGTCTTCTGATGCCATGTTCCTTTTTCCAGAATATATTCATGGGAAAACTGATAATAAAGCCCTGACCAAAAGAACTGATAGCATTAAACTCATCATGTGAAATATCTTTGTCTCTCACGAGTTCTAAGAATAACCCAAAACATGGGGAAATATCTTTGCCTTTGGCTTAAGTCGGTCTAACATCTTGCTGTTTTGTTTCACAGCATTCGTCATTGCACACAAGAATCAATAAGTGTCACGACGGCTGTAAAAAAGACTCACGGTTCAGATTTGATGATGCTGTCATCACTTCTGGTTATGGCTAAAAATCTCAATTCTTGAAAATCAAGGAATAGTTCACCCAAAAATGAAAATTTGCATTATATCACTTGAAATGTGATGCAATGCAGAAACCACGTGTTGTTGTTTTTTATAACCACAGTTCAATTACAAATACCATGGTTAAATTGTGGTTAATGTAGCAAAACCATGTGGTTACCTTCATTTTTTTACCTTAAGAGGACACATAGGATGAATATAGAGATGTAGTTGTCACTGCTTTAGGATTAACAGAGCTTTGTTATATTAGCTGAGTTTCTATATACTTTATTCAAAGTTGATCTAAGAAAAGAGAGGTTTCGTTTGAGTAGTCAAGCAATCCAAAGAAAATGTCCAAAATCAAACCTACACCCTTGTCTGTTAGCATCAAAACCCCTCATGCAGGTCAAAACATCCTTAGAAAGCTATGTCTTTGTTCTTAACGTGTTGATTTTAGCCTCATGACCGCTGAATGAATGACGCTAACATTCAAACCACAACAGTACCTTGTTCTGAGGTACTGACCTAAATCTACGGCCATTTATTTCACAACAGCAGCCAGTCAAGCTGTTGATTATGCAATAGACCACTTTTCTTTCTTTCCTTCCAGGCAAACAGTCATGTCCATATTCTTCAGATTAAAATACAATCATCATTCCACAGCTATGGCATTCCTGGGAAAATCGTCACAACCTTTAGCCAATCTGCAGTTTTATTCACACCATAATACCAGATGTCCAGCTTGTGTTATGAAGCAAAAACAGTTCAGAAATCAAATGACTGTATGACACTGTGTTACTGAAAAGAGATGCGTGTGTCATTAATATGCACATTTTGAAATGAAAGCGTTGGCTTGTCGTGCACATACTTTTGGCTCGCAGTGATGTTTTCCAGTCTGATCAGAGCGGATCAAAAAAATAAAACTGAATCTAAATTCTGATTGGATGAGCCACATTCAACGTGCTTTGAAAGCTGATTTGCTGAGAGACAGAGAGAAAGCACCAGCAAAAATGTGCATACTTTTAAAAATGGTACTTAATTAACATTCAAATATATTCTTTTATTGTTTTTGCACAGTTAATTGCATGTTATTTACAATATATTAAAATGCATTACAGTTTAAGTGCTTTCTTGACACACTTAAGTAGTACTGAAGCACATCCTAATATGCAAATTCATAATTAACTTCTATATTGTCTTTGAAACAAGCGTACTGATTTTTTATTTAGTCAATAGAATTTATTAAATTCTATTGAAATGTGTCATGTATTTAAATCTATTTGTAATTGCACATTCGTAACGATGTAAGATGCAATTTAGTGCTAATTTTGCGTGCAATATCAAATAACATTGATCAAGATGAATTATAATCAAGAACTGTACTTCTTTAAAACATGACATTTTTTACAAAGTGCACTTAAGTGTGTTTTAAGAAACAGTCATGAAAGTGTCTCTCTTTAAGTGCACTTAAGCTGCCTTTTATTTTCTTAATGTTACATACTTTTAAAACTTAAGATTTAAAGTGCTCTACAAGTGCACATCTAATACTAATTAAGTACACTGAAAATCCTCTGCAATCATCGTGCATTGGCAAAGGTATGATCTTTTCTTTCTAAAAACAAGTCAGTGAACCTAAAAGATGAAACCGGGACATATTGGTTCAGTGGGAAGAGACACACCTTGTGAAACTGGTCACACTATTATTGATCTACTTGGTTTTGGTTGTAAATGGAAAAGGCGAAGTCAACTGACTCCTGGATATCCATCATGACTCTGAATAGAGAGGGAAAGTATTCGGTGCATGCCAGTGAAGCATGTATGACGCTTTAAGAACAGCACGTTTACCAGAGCTTTGTGAAGGGACTGATGTGTGGTGTTCAGTAACATGTCATTTAATTCTCCACTTTCACCTGCAGACTTTTGTCACACTTCTTGCACTGATTTTGGGGATTTTAACAATGCAAAATGTGTAAAATGGAACAAAGTTCTTCGCTTTTTATTGGAGATTTAAATCATTCTCAAAATATTGAATAAACGATCAGACGAGGAACGAGTAGAGTGTAATGAATGATGAGCGGCTCAATTGTTAACCGCTGGATCTGTGCAGATCTGACGAAGACTAATGGAGCTGCTTTTAAAGTCCCAAGAAAACTAAATCAACCCTGTTTGTGTTCATAATCCACATTCACAGTCTTAGTTTGCATGTCTTACTCCAAATTAAACAAGAGTTTGTCTACATAATCTGAAACGGCATGAATTCCTCTTATTTTTCAGATCCTCTCGTCCAATCAAATGGCTCCGTTCTGGTATGTTAAACACACATGTAATGATCCAGTTAATGATCCCTACTTTTTTCTTGTAGAATAACCTTTTCTTGTTGAATGTGTCAGACTACAGATCCTGATATGTAAATCAGTGTTATTTTAGTAGCATTGAGATACCTTTATTAGTTTTTGCTCTTTAGTTTTTCATTTTCATTTTTAAGTTAAACTGTGTGTGTGTGTGTGTGTGTGTGTGTGTGTGTGTCTGTGTGTGTGTGTGTGTGTGTGTCTGTGTGTGTGTGTCTGTGTCTGTGTGTGTGTGTGTGTGTGTGTCCGTGTGTGTGTGTGTCTGTGTCCATGTGTCCGTGTGTGTCTGTGTCTGTGTGTGTGCGCGTGTGTGTCTGTGTCTGTGTGTGTGTGCGTGCGTGTGTGCGTGTGTCTGTGTGTCCGTGTCTTTGTGTGTGTCTGTGTGTCCGTGTCTTTGTGTGTGTCTGTGTGTTCGTGTCTTTGTGTTTGTCTGTGTGTTCGTGTCTTTGTGTGTGTCTGTGTGTCCGTGCGCGTGTGTGTCTGTGTCCGTGCGCGTGTGTGTCTGTGTGTCTGTGTGTGTGTGTGCGTGTGTGTGTCTGTGTGTGTGCTGTGTGTCTGTGTGTGTGTCTTTGTGTGTGTCTGTGTCTGTGTGTCCGTGCGCGTGTGTGTCTGTGTGTCCGTGTGTGTGTGTGTCTGTGTGCATGCGTATATATAGTTGCTTTGTTCTGGCTGTTTTTAGATAGATAGATAGATAGATAGATAGATAGATAGATAGATAGATCATCTAAAGCCAATAAAAGCCTGATCCTCTCAGCACCATTGATTTAAATCTATTCCACAGAAATCCATAACATTCCCAATTAGTGCTAAACCGTGAAAACCAGTCCCATATAAGGGCATAAATAAGGGAGGTGCTGTGGCTTTTGTAATCTTTATCTATTGTAGAAGACTGGAACGGGTTTGTCGTCACACATTTCCCCCAGAATTCCTCACTCCAGAGCGCTGATGATGTAAGCGCTGAACTATCTCGCTGCCGCGCAGGCCTTTCACCATATTAGGGGGTGGGGGAAAGTGGGTTTTTTCCAGCTGAGGAATGTTGCTCTCGTATCAGAGTCACACACACAATCATCTCTTGTTCTAAGAAGTCTGGAGGATTGAATATTCTCACGTGGAAAGACACAGAGACAGAATTAAAGTGTGTGAAGAGCGCTTAGATTTATCACGTTATGTGAGAAAAAAACACACACAAAAAAACAAGCAGAAGAGGAACAAAGAGGAACTTTGTGCAAACAGACGCAGTTCTGCTTTCGCCACACATCAGCACTGAAGTTACTAGAGACGTTCCTCAAGGTTTAGAAAGACTTGTTTGAAGTCTTTACTTAGAGTTCGTGAAGAACGTCAGCAGCTGATTAAGATGAAGAGACTTTAGATTCCCCAAAAATAAGATTCATTCTGAAAAATGCAGATACTAGAATTCAACTTATTTTTATTCATCTTGTTGCCAAGGCAACATTTCTTATCTTTATTTACTTTAATGAGATGAAACTAAAATAAAAATGACAACAATTATATTAAAAAAAACTTGTGAAAAGGTTTTTCGTGCCTGCAAATAAAAAACATACAATTAAAAAAAAAAAAAAAAATGAATGGAATTATTTAAAAACAACAACAACGAATAAAAATAATTACTAAAACTTAACTAAAATATATATATATATTACCGATAATGATAAGAGAAAAGCATAATGCAGCAGATTTTTTTTTCCAGCAGATGAAGAATAAAAACATCAATCTGACTTTAAAGAAGTTGATTATTTAAAGCAACAGACGACAAAATTAAAGTGCACACATATAATTAACAAATCATTATGGTCCAGTGATGCGGATGCTAATATAGTTTTCATTATAGTTATCATTCTTGATGTGACTGCGCTTTTATTCATGGCTGAACACATAATCAAATGTTATGAATATAACATATAAATCTGGTCGTGTGGTGACGGGAACCTTGAGATCTGTGAATAATATACCAATAAACACACTTTCATGTAATCATCAACACCTCCTTCATGATCTCTTTCATATGAATATGGATGATAATATCTTGCATTAACAGTAACACATTTTAACCAATTTCAGTAAAGCATCATATGTGTTCCATTACATAGA
>CM049874.1:1815063-1817563 GCA_027474115.1 Schizopygopsis malacanthus | reverse complement strand
ATCACACTCCTCAGCCTCTCCGGGAAAGTCTATGCAAGAGTCGGCCGATTAGAACCTCGGATTCAGAGGAACAGTGCGGTTTTCGTCGCGGTCGCGGAACCATGGACCAGCTCTATTCCCTTTCCAGGTCTGCAGGGTTCATGGGAGTTTGCACCCACATGTGTTTTATGGATTTGGAGAAGGCATTCGACGGTGTCCCTCGCGTCGTCCTGTGGGGGGTGCTCTGGGAGTATGGGGTCCGGGGCCTGTTGCTAAGGGCTGCCCGGTCCCTGTACGACCGGAGCAGGAGCTTGGTTCGCAAAAGACTTGTTCCCAGTGCAGTTGGACTCCGGCAGGGCTGCCCTTTGTCATGGTTCTGTTCATAATTTTTATGACAGAATTTCTAGGTGCATATCCGCAAAACCTATTTTACCAATTTCCTGGGTCAACATTTTGTTGACTCATGGGATACTCATGGGTTAGGTTATTTTAGGGAAATGGTCAAGATAATTTTTTTGGTTAAAATGTTGTTCAGGGCCAACAATATATGTTGACAGGAGCACGTATGCGTCATACCGGAGGGTGTCCGGTTTGGGGACCACACGATTTCGTCTCTGCTTTTTGCGGAATGTTGTCTTGTTGGCCCCTTCAGACCAGCTGCGATGTTTGGATTTTTTAAGAGATAGCAGCATTTATCAAAATCACAAAATATACCGTATGAGGAGTGTGAGAGTATGCCACCGACTGAAACCTATTAGCATGAAGACTTTCATATCCGACTCATCTTACAGAAGAAATGTCATCACATTACCCACCAAATATTATGAAAAATAAAAGACAAGCAATCAGACAAAATTTTTATTAATATAATAATTCTAATTGGAAATATCAATATATGTATAATTTGTATTGTTTTTAATAAATATCAAATTATAAAGAACTTTACTGTATTTTTTTTTTTTTTTCTTGAGTCTTTTCCATTTATCTTACATATAATATTTTATATTATTATATCAAATGAGTTGTCTGGATGTGGTTGACACGCCTCTGCAGCATCGCGTGGCGGTCGGGGACAGTGCCTCTGGCCTGGCAGAACGGGGTGGTGGTCTCTCTTTATAAGAAGGGGGACCGGAGGGTGTGGGATCACACTCCTCAGCCTCTCCGGGAAAGTCTATGCCAAGGTACTGGAGAGGAGAGTTCGGCCGATAGTAGAACCTCGGATTCAGGAGGAACAGTGCGGTCGTGGAACACTGGACCAGCTCTATTCCCTTTCCAGGGTGCTGGAGGGTGCATGGGAGTTTGCCCAACCAACCCACATGTGTTTTGTGGATTTGGAGAAGGCATTCGACTGTGTCCCTCGCGTCGTCCTGTGGGGGGTGCTCTGGGAGTATGGGGTCCGGGGCCTGTTGCTAAGGGCTGCCCGGTCCCTGTACGACCGGAGCAGGAGCTTGGTTCGCATTGCCGGCAGTAAGTCAGACTTGTTCCCAGTGCATGTGGGACTCCGGCAAGGCTGCCCTTTGTCACTGGTTCTGTTCATAATTTTTATGGACAGAATTTCTAGGTGCAGTCAAGTACCGCAGAACCTGATTTTACCAATGTTCGTGGGTCAACATCTTTGTTGACTCATGGGATTACTCATGGGTTAGGTTATGTTTAGCTGTAGGGAAATGGTCAATATTACATTTTTTTGGATTAAAATGTTGTTCCAGGGCCAACAATATATATGTTGACCCAGGAGCACGTCTAACTCAGCAAAATCAGGACATGCATCAAGTACCAGAGGGTGTCCGGTTTGGGGACCACATGATTTCGTCTCTGCTTTTTGCGGATGATGTTGTCTTGTTGGCCCCTTCAGACCAGGACCTTCGGCATGCACTGGGACGGTTTGCAGCCGAGTGTAAAGCGGCTGGGATGAGAATCAGCACCTCCAAATCCGAGGCCATGGTACTCAGTCGGAAAAAGGTGGCTTGCCCACTTCAGGTTGGTGGAGATGTCCTGCCGCAAGTGGAGGAGTTTAAGTATCTTGGGGTCTTGTTCACGAGGGAGAGAAGGATGGAACGGGAGATTGACAGACGGATCGGTGCAGCTTCTGCAGTAATGCGGTCGATGTACCACTCTGTCGTGGTGAAGAAGGAGCTGAGCTGCAAGGCGAAGCTCTCAATTTACCAGTCAATCTACGTTTCTACTCTCACCTATGGTCATGAGCTGTGGGTCATTACCGAAAGGACAAGATCCCAGATACAGGCGGCCGAAATGAGCTTTCTCCGCAGGGTGGCTGAGCGCTCCCTTAGAGATAGGATGAGGAGCTCGGTGACTCGGGAGGAGCTCAGAGTAGAGCCGCTGCTCCATCGAGAGGAGTCAGCTGAGGTGGCTCGGGCATCTGATGCCTCCTGGATGCCTCCCTGGGGAGGTGTTCTGGGCGCGCCCCACCGGGAAGAGACCCCGGGGAAGACCCAGGACACGCTGGAGGGATTGTGTCTCCCGATTGGCCTGAGAACGCCTCGGTATCCCCCCGGAGGAG
>CM049874.1:1787563-1810063 GCA_027474115.1 Schizopygopsis malacanthus | reverse complement strand
GGAGGAAGCATTAATGTGTCTAATGGATTCGTATTTTAGCCAGAAGCAATGGTTTGACATAAAAAAATAGTCTTAATGCTGGATTTGTTTCAGCTTTTGTCTCCTCCAGATGTTAACTGATGGACTGTGGATTATTGTGATGTTTTTATCAGATGTTTGGACTCTGACGGCACCCATTCACTGCTGAGCATCCATGCTGAGACACTGATGCAATGCTACATTTCTCTAAAAGTGATGAAGGTATACACTTATCTACATCTTTGGCCTAAGCGGAAATACATTTGGAGTGAATTTTCATTGTTGGATTAACTATTATTTTAATGCTGGACAGTCCCAGTAAAAGTCAGATCAACGTCATCCACTCAGAAATGGTCTGTAAGATGACAAACTCTTTAGAATTCATTTCTGGGGTGTGATGTTTCCTCATTTGCACTATTCATTTAGTGACTTGTGTGCTAAAACACTGCAGACAGCACATGCAAATAAACAAGACTATCTGCAGAAGCACTTCATTCTTAGTGAATCCTTCACAGATAAATAATCAAAGACATGTCCTCTGTGATTTCTCTCTCCTCTGGAGTGAGTCGTTTATATGTTTTAATTATTCTCCAGAGGCTAATTAGCATGTGCTGCTAATCTTAAATGTCAGCTAGGACAGAAAACAACACATTAGCCTTCCTGCTGCTGCTGCTTCCTGAAAACACACAATGATTAATGAGCGCTCATTTCTGCCACATTCCTTCCTTGTTTGACTTTAAACTCGATGAAGGCCGACACTGAACGTCTCCTCTTCTTCCTCACTGATACTTCCTCATAGCAAACATGATGCTAACACAGGGAGCCCTCTAGTGACGAGATGTAAACAAACACGAGATCGCTGGGGAAATTCCACTCGCAATGACAGAAGCCTTTCTGTTAGCATGCTAATTTGAGACTAGTTTGTCTTTAGTTTGTAGTGTTTTTAGGGGATTGAAGAGGAATGTGTTCCAAAGATTAAACCAAAGCTCCGAAGTAATGTAACCAGATATGCTCAACTCTGATAGACTTGCTGAGCACTATAAGAATATATAATTGTCACTGCTGACCCCTTGTGGACGGATTTGAGTCGTATGTAAACATAAAAGAGCATATCGTCATCTTAGCAGAGAGGTTAGATATTAGTAGTAGTTCACCCTAAAATGCAAGATCAGGATGAGTTTGTTTCTTCATCAGGTTTGGAGAAATGTGTCTCTGCATCAGTGTCTCAGCAATGGATGCTCTGCATTGAATGGGTGCCGTCAGAATGAGAGTCTGATAAAAACATCCACAGCACTCCAGTCCATCAGTTATCATCTGGAGAAGACAAAAGAAACTAATCCAGCATTAAGACATTTTTAACTTTAAACCATTGCTTCTGGCTAAATTATGAGTTCATTATCCATAACTCTTCCTCCAGTGAAGAAGTGTTCTGGTCTAAAATCAGGAGAGAAATCTGCTCAGATCAAGCAGTGTTTACAAGACAAAACAGCTCTAAACACATATGTGGCTGGATTTTGATGAGAGAGACGACGGGAGATGCACTTTTTCACTGGAGGAAGTGTTATTATGGATTATGGACTAGTATTTTAAAAATGTCTTAACGCTGGATTTGTTTCTTCTTTTGTCTTCTCCAGATGTTAACTGATGGACTGTGGATTATTGTGATGTTTTTATCAGACTCTCATTCTGACGGCACCCATTCACTGCAGAGCATCCATTGCTGAGACACTGATGCAGAAACACATTTCTACAAATCTGATGAAGAAACAAACTCATCTACATATTAGATGGCCTTAGGGTGAGGACATTTTTAGCTAATTTTACATTTTGCATGAATGGTTTCTTTAAAGTCAAACCTCTAACCGTATGTATTAAAGTGAGAATAAGCTCTGCTTCATTAGGTTTCTTTGCACAGGGTGGTTCCTCCTGCTTCAGGACAAAGGCCGAGAGGTTGATCCCTCGTGAGGTTGACCTTTGATCTGTCGAGTTACAGAGGTCAACACTGTTCTGCCCGTTCACCAGCAAAGCACTTAACCTGACGTTACTGCAGAGAAATGATTTCACTGTCACTGCTTTTCAGCCTCCTACTATAGTAAATAACACTAAAGTCTTGTTTTCTTAATATTATGAGTCAGCTTTTAAATGTACATGTTTTTATTTTAACTTTAGCTCAAGTTTTAGTGTTCAGCTGTGTTTTTGCGAAGGCATATTTGTCTGTTCGAGGCGCTCAGGCTTTGTTGAGTCTCAGATCGCAGCATGTTTCTGCAGGCTGATAACATTTCAAGCTCCGGGGACGAATCCAAGCTTGTTTCCTCCCCATGATGTGAAGTAATCTCCTGTCTGACAAACTGCTTTTGCCCGGAGGAGCCGACAAACATCCGGTCTGACAAAGCAGCATTAGAAACTCACGACTGCAGGACATTGAAGCAGAAAACCTGCAGCTGCGTGTGGCCTTGTGTTCCAGATTCACCTCACAAGATGCTGCTAAAATACATACGCATGTATTACCTCGGGAAGCCCAGTCACATTGATTTATAGAGCTCCTTTTACCATCAAATGAGCTTCACAGTAATGCAGGAAAACACATCAGTTATGAAGATAATTCAATTAAAGCAACTCTACAGTGTTATTTTAAGAGAATTGAAAAAGGCCTACTGTTATAGTTTTTATGGTAATACTTTATTTTAAGGACCATTTCTCACTATTAACTAGCATGCATATTACTAGCATATTGGCTGTTTATTAGTTCTTATAAAGCACATCTTAATGTTTTATTCTGAATGACATTATTTTTGATCCTTTAATCCTGCCACATTCCCAAAGTTTACTATTAATAACCAGCAAATTAGGAGTTTATTGAAACGGTTAATAGTGAGAATCGGACATTAAAATAAAGTGTAACCATTTTATTTATTTTTACATAATAACAATTAATTATTTTTTGTTTTATATAATAGTTTTTAAATGTATATATTTCTATATATGTTTATATAATATATTCTGTATATATTTATTTGTGTTTTTTAATGTATCGAATTCGTATTTAATTTAATATTTTCTCTTTTCGTTTTAGTTGGTGTTAGTAATTGTGTTGGTTTAATTTTTTTACTAATTCGTTTTTTACTAATTAGTTTAATTAAACTAATTAGTTTTTTACTAAGTAGTTTTTACTAATTTTTGTATAATTTTGTATTACTTTGTTACGGTTTTAAGATGGTTTTATGGTTTGTTCAGTTTTAGTTTGAGATATTTTAGTACATCAAGAAAATGAGATATTCTGTCTTGTCTGTTATACAATAGGTGGCCATTCATTCATTCATTCATTCATTCATTCATTCATTCATTCAAGCCACATTATTTTCCTTTTCAATGAAACACAAAAGTAGATGTTACAGAGCATCAGAATACAGCTCTTTTTTATGGTGATTTTTACCACAAGCTACTAAAAATGTCATATAAGTATACTGAATATGTGTGGTTAAAGGTCTTTATGGGGAAGCTGTTTTACTTTCAGCATAAGACAATAGACCTAGAAAAACAATGCATCTAAAGTCTTAGTCAAGTCACCTTCATTTATATAGCGCTTATAACAATACAGATTGTGTCGAAGCACTTAGTATCAAATTGGAGGATAGAGTGTCAGTAATGTATAATAATCAGATTAAACACTCAATGGCATTTCATTAATGAATTCAGATATGTCATTGTCTAGCTTATTTTAGTTTAAATCGTATCTGTGAAATCAAATTGACGATAATCGTTAGAAATTAAGTTTCCCAACTGAGCAAGCCAAAGGCGACATGTGAAATCATTCTACAAAATGTGTCTTTATAATTTTTATTTTTAAATTAGTTTTAGTTTATTTCGCTTCAAGTAAATTAAAATGAGAAATGTAACCTTGAAAACTTGCTGGAATATATTTGAATGTTATTTTAGTCAACATTTCTTCGTGAAAGCCGGTGGAAGCCTCAGCGTGTTGATCAGGTTTAACGGCATCTGAAGGAGACTATCGCTCGCTGGAGGACTGAGGTTTGTTTCTGCCACAGAAACACAAGAACACATGGAAGTATGTACAACAGAACCACCCTCCTGTCATCTCTTGGCTGTGTTTGTGGTCTTATCGAGCTTCTTCTCGAAGTCAGAGCGCTGTCAGGTTTGTCTCTGCCACAGAAACACAAGAACACGTGAAGTATGTACAACAGAACCACACTCCTGTCGTCTCTTGGCTGTGTTTGTGGCCTTATCGAGCTTCTCCTCGAAGTCAGAGCTCTGTCAGGTTTGTTTCTGCCACAGAAACACAAGAACGCGTGGAAGTATGTACAACAGAACCACACTCCTGTCGTCTCTTGGCTGTGTTTGTGGCCTTATCCAGCTTCTCCTCGAGGTCAGAGCGCTGTCAGGTTTGTTTCTGCCACAGAAACACAAGAACACGTGGAAGTATGTACAACAGAACCACACTCCTGTCATCTCTTATCCAGCTTCTCCTCGAGGTCAGAGCGCTGTCAGGTTTGTTTCTGCCACAGAAACACAAGAACACGTGGAAGTATGTACAACAGAACCACACTCCTGTCGTCTCTTGGCTGTGTTTGTGGCCTTATCCAGCTTCTCCTCGAGGTCAGAGCTCTGTCAGGTTTGTTTCTGCCACAGAAACACAAGAACACGTGAAGTATGTACAACAGAACCACACTCCTGTCATCTCTTGACTGTGTTTGTGGTCTTATCCAGCTTCTCCTCGAGGTCAGAGCGCTGTCAGGTTAGTTTCTGCCACAGAAACACAAGAACACGTGATTCAACAGAACCACACTCCTGCGTCTCTTGGCTGTGTTTGTGGCCTTACAGCTTCTCCTCAAGGTCAGAGTGCTGTCAGGTTTGTTTCTGCCAAGAACACAAGAACACGTGAAGTATGTACAACAGAACCACACTCCTGTCGTCTCTTGGCTGTGTTTGTGGCCTTATCGAGCTTCTCCTCGAGGTCAGAGCGCTGTCAGGTTTGTTTCTGCCACAGAAACACAAGAACACGTGAAGTATGTACAACAGAACCACACTCCTGTCATCTCTTATCGGCTTCTCCTCGAGGTCAGAGCGCTGTCAGGTTTGTTTCTGCCACAGAAACACAAGAACACGTGAAGTATGTACAACAGAACCACACTCCTGTCGTCTCTCGGCTGTGTTTGTGGCCTTATCGAGCTTCTCCTCGAGGTCAGAGCGCTGTCAGGTTTGTTTAACGTGGAGATGCAGGGGTGTAGAAGCATACAATTGTTGTAATGATGGATATTGTCTTTTCTTGAACGAATTGACAGACTTAATAATCATGTGAAGCACTTCAAAGAGCGTTCCAGCTGCTCACGACAAGCCCAAACACAGTTCAGCTCCACTATAGAGAGAGAAATTCACTTCACCACCATAGAGATAGATATTCATATTTATTTATTTGTATTACACAAAGTCTTTAAAATGGGGACATTTAAACAATTCAAACATTGTTACTTAAAGTAGTAACTTTATTTAAAGAAATGTTAACTAAAATAATAGTAAAATATAAATTAACAATTTATTCCAGCAAGTTTTCAAGGTAACGTTTCTCATTTTAATGTACTTGAAGCTAAATAAACAAACGAATTTAAGAAAAATAAAGAAACATTTTTTTTTAAAAGATACAATTTACAAAAACTGACAAAATAGACAAAAACATTCCTAAAACTTGAACTAAAATCAAAGTGAAAACAGACCAAAAAAAATACATAAAAAAAACATTCCTAAACACTGTAACTAAATTCCTAATGTGAAAACAAGAAATATATAAAAATACAATTATATTTTTTTGTTTAATTAGTTTTAATAAAACTAACAAAAACTATAGAGGCATATTTAAAAATGAAAAAAATTAAAATTACATTAAAATTAAAGTACAAATAGAAAGTATAACAATAACTACAACTAAACAAATAAATGATGAAAAATGCTAAAATAACAAGATTACACAACAAAATTCCTAAAACTTTAACTAAAATTAAAGTGATAACAGAAAATATAAAAATTACATATAAAATCACAATATTTACAAAATCTATAAAAGTATATCAACAATATAACACTGGTATACAAAAATGTCATAATTAGTCAAAATGAATAGTTTTGTCATAAAACTTGTGGTTGCAAGTTTTGAATGTGTCAAGTTTCTTTAAAATGCCATAAAGTAAATTCAACTTCCAGTATGCTGTTACTAATATGATTCAAATTCACGTTCATGAATCAAGAGTGTATTCTTTCATCCTGAATTTCTCTTTCTCCTGGAGCGTGAAGGGAGGTGTTTGTGACTCCATCCATCCAGACATCACAGATTGAGTTTCAGAGAGACACCCCCACAAAAGACTTCCAGCCCTTCTGTCACTCAACGCAATGACATCTGGGCCTTGAGCCAGAGACGAGAGAGACGAGAGAGACGAGAGGACTCAGTCACACTAGGACACGAAGAGAACAGCGCAGAAATAAAGAGGATTGCTTGAAAACATGAATCCTTTGACGTGGATCAGCGCTCTGTCATTCCTGCTCTATTTCTCCCCAGGATCTGCAGATTACAGGTAAGTGATCTTCTCCTGCTCGAAGTTAAACCGCGTCTGTGCTGGAGAAAACTCAGACTTACGATTGGAGACATCCTTGAGATCATTTCTGCAACTCTAGAGGAGATGCATGGCAGATTATTCAGGTGTTTTCTGAAGAGAAACATCTGAGAAGTACAGTAGACCGTTCTTTGTTTAAATGAGATCTTATTTGGGGTGCATGTTTTTATGGAGCAGATCAATTCATGAGTTTAAAGACAACAGTAATAAATACTGACAAAAATAATGTATAGCCTGAATGTAATGTAAATGTAAGTCGCTTTGGATAAGTGTCTGCTAAATGTATACATGTAAATGTAATTAATATGCAAAAACTTTTGTGACCAATGCAACCTATTTTGCTTAAAGGTCGATATTTTGTAGCCATATTAAATGCAGAAACTGCAAACAAAAAAACATTATTTTTCTTATCGCATTGCCAGATATTTAATGTTTAATGTAAAAACTCACTTAATTTTGGTGCATTTTTCAGAAAACAAAACTTAAAATCTGAAGTCTTTTTGCTTCAAGTAAACGTATCTTTTTTATTTTTTAATGAAAGACATTAAAAATTTATTTGTATATTTTTTTTAATGAAAGACATAAATAAATAAGTCGCTAACTGCATTTGTTTACATGATTTAACAATTGCAACTACTTTTATAATAAGTATTTATTAATCTTTTTAGCAATATTCATTTCAAAATGTACTAATACATTATTAAAATCAATAGTTGTACCTTATATGATTTCATTTATTTGAGCTGGTATGATCAAATATTAGTTTATTTTTTGTACAATAACTTTGGAATAGTTGTATTTTTTAGTAACTAACATCAATGTAGATGAATAAAAACTGAAATAAATGCATTGCTCGTTGTTAGTTAATGCATTAAATATTAACTAATGAGACGTTATTGTAGTGTTATCACCTTTTTTCAGAGTAATGTGAATTTAATTGAATTACTTCACTTGAATCAATGAAGTTCAATAAACCGGAGTTAACTTGAACGGCTGTTAATGATCAATTCAAATCACTATTAAATGCAAAAGTCTCTGTAAGTGATGCACAAGCGTGAACAGGTTTGAGATATGTGTGCAGTATTCATGTAAAAGGCTGTTGTTGTGTTGATGTTGATGAGCTGCTAATTTGGGCTGTAATGAGTGATGGCCACCTGTTCACACGACTGGCTCCCGTTCGCTGCGGTGCAGAGTTTATTTCTGTCGGTTCACTGGTTCTCTCCGTCCCGCTGGAGCCCGCTCCAAATTTAGAGCCCAACATGAGAAGCACACAGAACTACAGACATCTGGAACCACAGAGAGGAAAGCAGTTTGGGCTTCTGTTCTTACATTTCTGTTAAAACAGTTACTGGGTCAGGTAATATATTGCTCTAGACTATAGGTGACTTTCTGTTGCTAGGCAGATTAATTAAGGGGAGGGACTTGCTCATTCTAGAGAGCATCTGATTGGATGAAAATTTGTGTAGTGCAGGATGAGTCATCAGTATTATTTTTATGTTTCTTGGTCCAGGAAGAGAAAAATGGCTATACATTTAAATTTATATATTTTCTCAAACTTATTATTTCAAGGTTTGTGAAATACAATTTTATTAAATATTCAAAGACCTGTATAAGTGATATAAGTCCATATTTGCTGAATACTGTAGATGAGAAAGTATTAGGCGTTCTCAGCACTGTCAAAATAAAAGTCCTGAGACACATCCGCCAAACAGAAAAATACGATGATAATTCAAAAATGCCAAATACTGGCTGATATATCAGACCAACTACTTATTGTTCTTCATTTTTTAGAGATCATCTCAAAGCCTCAAATTGTTAACATAAGTCATATAGCAACAGAACATAGCATTGTGTGTGTGTGTGCACAGCGGCTGGACAAAGTTGAGAAATGTTTAAATTAATGCAAATGAGCTTACAAGATGGAAGTATATAATGTATGACATTTTAAACGATTATGTGATAAACATCAGTATACTAACTAAGATTAATAAACGTTAATCTTGTTCGTTATTTGATGCACTGTGCACTGCTGCAATTGTATTTATTTACAGAATTTTCCAATTAAGTGCCAAGAAATCTCATATTATAATCAGACTTTTAAAACTGCAAGGCGATTAAAAAAATAAGTAAATGTTAAATGTTTTTTGCAGCAATATTTCTAAGCCATAACCTCTTCCAGGAGCGTGTAAAGTCAAGTAGTGTAAACACACACCTTCTGCTCCTGATCCATCTGCTGAGGTGTGATTGCTGTGAATAGTGCAAGGTTTAATTATAGCAGACATGTGGTCAAGGAGATTTTAGAGGATCCTGTAAGAGGCGTCTGTTAAACACTTAAAGAGCCATAAACACACCCTGTCTGTTCAAATCCCCGCTGGATCTTCATCTGTGTTTCTGCTGCTTTTACAGCTGCAATTAGTCCAGGAGAGGTCACAGGTCACCAGAGAGAGGTTTTCACCTGAAACTACCTGTGATCTTCTAAAAGCCTGACCCGTCCAGTGATACATTAGTCCTGGCAGTCTGAAACAATGGGTGTAGAAACATGCTTCACTCAGGAATTGCTAGTGAATGTTTTCATATGCTGTCTTTGTGTAAAACTGATGTGTTTCTGATGTTTTCCTGAAAGGGAAACGCGTCAGATCCCATCGAGGAGTTTGGCAGGGGTTTGTCGATACGGCAGCAGGCTGGAGTGCTGTTATGGATGGAAGAAAAACAGCAAAGGACACTGTGAAGGTGAATGAGGAGAAATTAACAACTATTTTTATTTAGTGACATGGATGTCTTTTTAATGCTACATAAAAAAACAAGATTATGAGAATAAAGTTGTAGCATTTTGAGATTAAAGTTTTAATATTTTGATAATAGTCATGTATGAGTACAGTACAGTCAAAATTACACATAGTATTAGGTGATTAAAGTCATAATATTTGGATAAAAACATCAAAACGACCAAAGTCTCAGCAAAACAAGATTAAAATAATATTTTGAAAATAAAGTTGTGGAATTTTTTTACATTTTATTTAGTGACAAGAATGTAAGTGTACATTTTAGTGACATGTACAAAATAAAAATAAATATAATACAATTAAAATAAAAAATGAAACATCCAAGATTACGAGAATGTGTCGAATTGTGAGTTTAAAGTTATAATACTTTGATAAAAGTCACAAGTACAAGAATAAAGTTGTATCAATAGAAGAACAAAGTCTTATATGAGGTTAAACTTGAGAATAAAGTCAAAGCATTGTGAGATCAAACGTCAAAACTTTAAGATAAAAGTTAATATTTAGGGACTTTTGACTCAAAATATTACAACTTCAGTCTCAAGTCTATGGCTGTATTCTCATACTCTTGTTAATTGTTTATTTACAGCAGTGTTATATAATTGTCCATACTGTGATTGAGAATCGTTCATGTGAGTGTAGACATGGAAACACTGGGAGAATATTCCATCCACAAACTCCTGATATGTTCATTCGTCCTGCGGTTTGGTGCTTTTAAACTATGAGAGGAACTCTGGGAGAACAGACGTTGGCTTTGGTTTCCAGACGTGTGGTTTTGTGAACGGATTTGACCTGCGCGGTTTCCTTTAGTAATATATCTCCGTGTTGAATGTTTTTCCAGCTCAGTGTGACCTGGGCTGCAAACACGGCGAGTGTGTCGGCCTCAACAAATGCAAGTGCTTCCCCGGATACACCGGAAAGACATGCAGTCAAGGTTTGTGCCAGTGCTATTATAGTTTTTGTTAATATTTTGAAGTAGATTACATTTTTGATATTTCTTTAAATGTTTAGTAATTGTTTTATTTTTTGTCATTTGTTGTATTTATAATTTTTTTCTATAAATGTGTATTTATGAGTTTGTTTATTTGATTTAGTTAAACTTACACTAAGTTTTTTTTAAATATATATGTTTTATATATAAAAGCTGATAGAAATGAATCACACACACACACACACACACACACACTGGCATGATTGTTCCTAAAAGCTGATAGATGAAATGTCGAGGAAAACGACGAGTCTCATACTGATATATGTGACCCTGGACCACAAAACGTTTGGTTACGACTGTAACCTCGGTTCCCTGAAGAGGGAACGAATCTTGCTTCGGGAACGCTTTGCGTGATAAGTCTTGAAGCACATGTGAAATCAATCCAAGGTGTAATTGGGACGTCAGAGCGGGTGACGTCACGAACCAGAAAGCTATAAAGCCTACCCAAATGAAGGGAACCGAGGTTACAGTCGTAACCGCACGTTCCCTTTCAAGGGAATTCTGTTGCGTCAGAAACGCTATGGGGAACGTTAATACAACACCACCATAGCGACGAGTGCTTGTCCTGTGTGAAATCAAACGAGCAGCACTAGGACGAGAGCACTTGGAAACCTGGGGTAAAGTCCAGGT
Organism: Schizopygopsis malacanthus; assembly: GCA_027474115.1. NCBI lineage: Eukaryota > Metazoa > Chordata > Actinopteri > Cypriniformes > Cyprinidae > Schizopygopsis > Schizopygopsis malacanthus. The sequence continues at coordinate 1,799,024 of CM049874.1, read as the reverse complement.
CCAAAGAATAAATCTGACGAATGTGTGTGGTGAGGACCAGCCTGCCGCATCACAAACCTCTTGGAGAGCAACTCCTGATATCAGGGCCTTGGAGGCCGCCATACTCCTGGTCGAGTGGGACCGGACAGCCATAGGAGAAGGTTGACCGGCCGACTCATAAGCAAGTGAGATGGCCTCAACCACCCACTTGCTCATCCTTTGCTTAGATGCAGGGTACCCTTTTTGTTAGGAGGTCCAAAACATACGAACAACTGTTAATTTTTATGCCACGGGGCAGCTCTGTGGACGTAAGCATCTGGGCAATGCCTGCACTGGGCAAAGCAAATTGTGCCTTTCCTGGTCCGCATTCTGAAGGGAGGAGGACAGAAGGCATGCAGCACCTCAGCCTCAAAGTACTACAGAGTGAAACGAGATACCAGGGGTCTTCCCCAATGACATTCCACCCAAAGGAATGTGGTAAGCACTCATGGCCACCACATAAACCTTTAGAGTGGACGGGGCTAGCCCTGCAGTCAACCGATCTTGCAGGAACTCCAGCACTGTACCGACAGGCAAGTTAACTGGGTCCAGCTGATGGTCACTACACCATGAAGTGAAAACTTTCCACTTCAAGGCATAAGAAGTTTCCTCGTGGAGGGAGCTCTGGAGTTGGAGAATGGTCTCAACAAACTCGATTGAGAGACCGGAGTCTATGAGCTGGGCCCTCTCAGAACCCAAGCCCACAGTTCTGGTTGGGGGTGAAATATCGAGCCCCCTGCTTGGGACAGAAGGTCCCCCCTGACGGGGAGCTCCAGAGGAGGCCCATCGAGAAGGGATATTAAATCTGGTAACCATACTCTGTCCGGCCACCGCGGGGCAATGAGAAGTAGTGGAACCCGGTCCCGGCGAACTCTCTCCAGGACTCCCAGGAGCAGAGCGATCGGGGGAAATGTATACAGACAAAGCCTCGGCCACGTCTGCACCATCGCGTCCAGTCCGAGAGGAGCTGGATGCGTGAGCGAGAACCAGAGTGGACAGTGAGACGTCTCTCAAGATGCAAACAGATCCACTCGTGCCTCCATATCAGCTCCACCACCTCGGGGTGGAGCCTCCATTCCCCGGGCCTCAGCCCCTGTCTCGACAAGATGTCTGCTCCTATATAGTGGAGCCCCGGGATGTGAGCTGCTCGAAGAGACAACAACTCCCCTTGGGACCACAGGAGGATTTGGCATGCCAGTTTGCAAAGTGGACTTGGAGTAATGATGCTGAAAATACAGCTTTGATCACAGAAATAAATTACATTTTATATATTCGCATAGAAGACAGCTATTTTAAATTGTAACATTATATATTTCACAGTACTGTTTACTGTATTTTTCCATCATCAAAATAATGTGAATACTCTTTTCCACAATTGGAGCTCTATTCCTTGATAATACTGTATATGACCAATAGAAAGGCACCATAAAAACAGTCCGCATTCAAGTCTTCTAGACGATACCAGAGCATTGTGTCATGGACTGATAATATTGTTTTTTAACTTTAGTGATATTAAATTATCCCTCGTAGAAATTAATTTTAAATTCTTTACTATTTGACATATACACTAGAAAAGACTAATTATAAATGTCAAGAATATGCCACTCATTTATGGTGTGGTGTGGTATGTTGCGGACTGAGTTTGGTGGGCCGCTCTGTGCCAAAAAGTCCAGGGCCACTTTTTGGCCCCAGTGGCGCCTCCAAGGGGGGGGCGGCACGGCTACCCCTAAAATGACACTGGCCACCCCCCAACCAGAAAGTTTTTTAGAATGATAATTATATTTTATAAATGAACACGGATATTGACGAAACACTTTTAGAAATAAATATAATAAGTGTGTATAATTGATGTGTACTAATGTAGAATATCTCTCAACCCATCCCCTCTTTACGCTTTGCGGCGACTTCGCGCACTCAGGCACAGCTGTGGGTAATAGACAGAGCAGCTGATGTGCTGTATAGGTTTTTGAATATTATTGGTTGTTGCACATATACAATGCACTTTATATTACATACGCCTTACACCCTATGCAATATAATAACTGTTGTGAAATGTTTCTTTGTTAACTGTAATGTGTCCATGGGGTCATGTGTATGGTTCATTTTATTTTGAATGGGTTTTCTTTTGACTTTACATGGGGGGGGGGGGGGGTGAACATTTACTGTAACAATTATTTTGATGAAGTGATGGGTTAAACATCTATGTGTTCTTGTTTACTTTTACTCTCATTTGAAATTAATGTGCACTTCAAATAAACATGAGGGTACTTGCAGTTGAATTGCAGAACGACCTTTTTCTATTTTGCTCTATACAGAGAATAGTAATACTGAAGTTTTGAAGCCTTTCAAAAACTTTATATGCTCCCAGAAAGAATTAATGGTAACGCCAAAAAATATTGTGTGCCTCTCCCATTGGATTTATTTAGGCAGGTGTGCGTACCATGAGTGCGCAGACCCGAGATTCGCCTCGCAAACATTACAGCAGTTACAGGCAGCGCTTCTCAATATTCCGCCCTGATTCCAGTTCGAAGCGAGCGTATGTATTCCATTCAACGTGCATTGAAGTGTGCGAGACATGAATTTAAATTGTATATATGTACAGAGGTATATGATGATATATACTCGTCCGTGCGTGAAGACGTTGCGCAGCGCAAATCTATGAATGAGTGTTCCGAAGTGAAGTTCAACAGATTTCCCTGCTCAGGGAGTAGGGAGCAATGGACCCTGTGTAGGGAGCAATGGACCCTGTGTAGGGAGCAATGGACCCTGTGTAGGGAGCAATGGACCTTGTGTAGGGAGCAATGGACCCTGTGTAGGGAGCAATGGACCCTGTGTAGGGAGCAATGGACCCTGTGTAGGGAGCAATGGACCCTGTGTAGGGAGCAATGGACCCTGTGTAGGGAGCAATGGACCCTGTGTAGGGAGCAATGGACCCTGTGTAGGGAGCAATGGACCCTGTGTAGGGAGCAATGGACCCTGTGTAGGGAGCAATGGACCCTGTGTAGGGAGCAATGGACCCTGTGTAGGGAGCAATGGACCCTGTGTAGGGAGCAATGGACCCTGTGTAGGGAGCATGTCAATGAGAACACGCACAGTTCATGCACGGAGCACACTTCTAACGAGCTGTTGATCTGAATCAGGTGTGTTAACTAAGAGAGACATGCTAAATATGCAACAGCCATGCCATTAATTATGAATTGATCAGTCTTTTGCATGCCAAAGTATGAAGATCACGCCAAATAAAAACAGAAATTCGTGCTACACACACCTTTATCATATAAGATCGGGTAAGCCTACAATAATTAATTAGGCAGCTATTTTACAAATGTGAATACAACGAATTCATGACAATGCGTCACATTCAAACTAGGCTACCCGTGACATTGACCGTGAAAAGTTCTTTAAAAAGCATCTGGAATGCAATAAAGTAATATTTAAAGCGGTTTTTATAGTGTTTGCTGCATGGAGTAAACAAATAAGAGGCTAAATAATTCACATCAGACAAAATTGCATTGCAGCAAGTCTTTACAATCTTAAGGTATTCAGAACAGATTAATACAATCTGAAAATATAAGCAGCTATACAATTATAGGCTTGACTTGCTGATTTGCTTGATAAATATTTGAATGCATATTGGAAAAAAAAAATCTGAGCAATTGATATAAACGAATTTCTCATGAAATCGATCAATTAGAGATCAAACATCTCCTACATGTTATTGCTGATTTTGTAATGGAGTGTAACTTGCACATTCATTTTTTTAAGGTAAGGTTGCTTGCTCTCATATCGGTTCTCTTTGTAAAGTAATGACAGACAACACCAAATAAGACAGACAAGTTCACACAGAGCGCTTGTGAAGACACACAAAGCTAGTGACTGCATCGTTTGGGCAGGCTTTATAGACTCCTGGTTCGTGACGTCACCCGCTCTGACGACCCATTACACCTGGATTGATTTCACCTGTGCTTCAAGACTTATCATGCGAAGTGATCCCCTTGAAAGGGAACTAGTCTTAAGTGTCAATTTTTCCAAATTGAGATTTATGCATCATCTGAAAGCTGAATAAATAAGCTTTCCATTGATGTATGGTTTGTTAGGCAACCAGACATATATAAACCATATCAGACATTATTTGGCTGAGATACAACTTTGAAAATCTGGAATCTGAGGATGCAAAAAAATCTAAATATTGAGAAAATCATCTTTAAAGTTGTTCAAATAAAGTTCTTAGCAATGCATATTACTAATCAAAAATTACGTTTTGATATATTTATGGTAAGAAATTTACCAAATATCTTCATGGAACATGATCTTAATATTATAATGAATTTTGGCATAAAATAAAAATGGATAATTTTGACCCATACAATGTATTGTTGGCTATTGCTACAAATATACCTGTGCTGCTTATGACTGATTTCGTGCTCCAGGGTCACATTTGGTAATCTCGTTGTCAGACAAGGATTTATCAGAAATATTTGACAGTAAAAATGATCTGATGCCTCTGTATCATGGCTGATATTACTATAGAAGGTCATTGTGAGATATCATGAGCTTTACATCCATGCATACAGTAACTTCCCAGACGGTGCACAGTATTTTACTGCAGACACAATATGATGCGTTGTGTCTCTTTCTGTCTCTGGGTTCAGATCTGAATGAGTGCGGTCTGAAGCCTCGGCCCTGTGAACACCGCTGTATGAACACATTTGGGAGCTATATGTGCTACTGCTTAAACGGATACATGCTGATGTCTGATGGCTCCTGTGCAAGTAAGTGACTGCGCTTCAATATGTTTAGAGTAAGTTCTTAAACTTGTGGATCCAAGTTCAATAAGCTAAATGAGTATTAATATTGATGTAAATCCACTGTATAATTTAAGTTTGCTTAATTTGTGTATCAATTAGTTGCACAAATTCAAAAGGTCATATTATTTTTCTATGCACCACAACAAGTATATACAAGGTATTACATAAAATAGATGAAATTTGACCACCCTAATAGTGACTTAATAACATTCAATAGAGCTAAATGGCTAATTCATAATGTGTTCATAAGCAGTGCCGGGAAATGTTACTTTTAAAAGTAATATGTTACAATATTGCGTTACTCCCTAAAAAAGTAACTAATTACGTTACTTAGTTACTTTTTATGGAATGTAATGCGTTACATTACTTTCGAGTTACTTTTTAAATATGAGCAGGACTCGATTGTTTGTTTTTAATACAAGAAGTTATATTTATAGCAAATATAAAAGCCTTTCACACCAAAAAGTGTGATGAATAAACCTCAGACTGAAGGACGAGTAAATCACGTCTGTACAGAAGAACACAGGAGAAGATCAACACTCTTCAGCAATAAAACAACAATGTTAGTTTATCTAAAGTCATTTTTGATTATTAATATGATTGAACTGATCATCAAAGGTCAGCAGCAAACACATCGGTTAATAAAATGAGATTAGATATATTTGTGTTGTTTAACATATGTAATTATTGCAGGTTTGTGTCATATTCTGAGTTTGCATTTCACTGTTTTAATTCATTTTGATGAATACTGAATCTGTTTTTTGCGAGTGGGATGAATTAATACACATTCATATTTAGTCTACTACAGTAAGATCATGTTCACACGGCGCTCTCAGTCAATAAATGGAGAAACAAAGTATCTGAGTTACTTGTAATGCGTTACTCCCAACACTGCTCATAAGTAGACGTGCTTTAACCAAAAACACAAATGTTTCAAGTGCAGTGGTCAAACTGAGCACATTAGTTTGATATCGCAGGTTCTCGCTGTTTAATCGTTTAAGATGCACACACTATATGACTTTATTTAGCATGTCGTTCAGGTTACTGTCAGCTTTTAGTTGACTGAGTCAGTCTGTAAAGCTGGGTCTGTGCTGTATTGACGTGAAGGTCCGTGTGTTCTCGGTGTGTCCTGCAGACTCCAGGACGTGTTCTCTGGCTCACTGTCAGTACGGCTGTGAGGAGGTGCAGGGTGAGGTGCGCTGTCTCTGTCCGTCTCCTGGCCTGCAGCTGGGATCTGATGGGAAGACCTGTGAGGGTGAGAACAGCTCTTCAGATGAAGCTAGGAAACTTCAGCTTCATCACATCTAAGGGTGTGTGGTGGGCGTTCTGGCGCACTATGGGACACCTGGTGGTGGATGAGGAGATAGCACTTCCGCTTGTGACGTCGTCACTTGCAGTCATTATTTTTTATATTGTTCTATTTATTGATTATGTTTAGTTTGAATCTCTCAACATTTTACAACAGTAGCCAGGTGGCGAAGACACGAAATTAACTAAATTATGTCAAATATCAATATTTATGTTGAAATATCAGTGAATTTTAAAATTAGATTTCACTGCAAAAAATAAATACAAATAAATTAAATAATATTCATTTTAAGTTAAATTTTCTGACCCCACTGGCACATATTTTTTCTTCAGAATTAGTTTAATTTCTGCATAAAATCTGATTTGAAAAAACAGTGGGGTCCGAAAAAATTATTTAGTTTTCCAGTTGAATTAAGTTTATTTTTCTGACCTCATTAGCAGATATTTGTTTGTGTTTTAAGCAAAAATAAATAAATAAATAAATAATATAAAAATTTAAAAAATAAGACTTAATTTTTTTTATCATTTTGCATCTCCAGTAAATGTATCTTGATTTAGGTTTAGATATTTGTACTGGAAAACATGACAAAAATAATATTAATACATTTTTCTTTTATTTTTAAGAATATTTAGTCATTGATTAATCGTAGAATTTTATGTAGGCAATATACTTCAATTTTTCTAGTTGTGCTTTTCTTTCAAATATTGAATTGGTTTGAGTTTATTTGTGAGAGTTATGTATTGAAATGATTTGATAAAATCCTAGTAATCAAGAGCTGGTGGGAAAATCATAAATCATAAATCACAAGGCTTTGGATCAATGAAAGCCGAGGGTCACGATGGCTAATCGTCTCTGGTTGTCTCCCTCGTTCTCTTCTTCAGACATTGATGAATGTGTCACTGGGAAGAACCAGTGTCCGTTCAACCGTCAGTGCAGCAACACGTTCGGGAGCTACTTCTGCAAGTGCCAGCCGGGTCACGATCTCAGATACGTCGACGGGAAATACGACTGCGTCGGTGAGAGAGAAACATCAGCGTGCTGATATATCACTGACTAAACAGAGTTTCAATGTCTGAAAAAGTACAACTTTATTCTAAAGTGGTATAACTTCAGAATGTCAGGTTTAATTCACTGTTACTTGCTGTTTCTTTGCAATTATTTTTAACTTTTAATAGCAATATCTGAGTGAAAATTGTTTCAAAGTAACTTCAAAGTTTTTTTTTTGTAAGTGTATGAACTCTGAAGTTGTTTATTGATGATATTTGCTTCTGTAGACAAATTAGAAACAAACAAAAAAATTCTTAAGGAAAAAAATGAATTGTATTAAATGGCAGAATTTAATGGAAGTCTGTTTCACAACTTTTAACACACAATTTAGACTTTTTATGAACATAAACTCATGTTCAAGCAAAAGTGAATTAGAAAAATTGAAAAAAGACTACTTTAGTTATTATGAGAAATTAATCCTATGATGCATTGTAACAATCAAATCAATAATGACAATAAAATGTTTGCATTTCTGAGAAAAATCATAATTAAGATATATTAACTCAAAATTGTGAGATATAAACTTGTGAAGAAAAGTCTGATTTGTGATAAACATCAGAAAATCAGAATCGCAAGATAAAAAGTTGCAGTTATCCTTTTCTAAAATCTCATTTTTATTTCACTATGTGGTGAAAACAAAGCAAACAAACAAAAAACTGAAATGCAGGATGTAAACTCACAAATCTGAGTTTGTCTCATAATTATGACTTTTTCTCAGAATTGCAAACATGTTATTGTCATTATTGATTTGATTGTTACAATGCATCATATGATTAATTTCTCATAATAACTAAACAGTCTTTATTCACATTTTCAAATACTTTTGTTTGAAATATTGTAATTCATTTGGAGCCACTTGCTTAGGTTCATGGATCAGAACACTTTCATAATTAATCGTTTAAATGCTTGGAGAGATGATTAAAACACTTCCAGAATCAAGGCCGCTGAAACGATGTGCATTCGCTCTTATGCTTTACATCTATAAGATATATGCATTGCATGTGCAACTGAAAGATTAGAAACAATGATCAGAATGAATCATAACTTGAGATGTATTTGTGTTTTCAGATATAAATGAATGCGTGTCCAACACACATAAGTGCAGTCATCACGCCGAGTGCTTCAACACTCACGGATCCTACAAGTGTAAATGCAAGCAGGGTTTCCGAGGCAGTGGGTTTGATTGTTCAGGTGAGAGACTAAATCAAACCTGAAAGCTATGAATCAGTCAAATCATATGCATCATGTACGGTTTTATATGGTTGCTTTTGGTTGAATTACACACCACCAGTGATGAGTTACGAGCGAATGTATGTTTCTTAAAGACCCTAAATACTTCAATGCTTGAAATTATTTTTGTACAATATAAATATAAAATATAATGCATGCGTGAAATTCTTTACAAAACTAAAATGCAACAATGCACCTTAAGAAAAGTCCTAGGAGTAAGTTTCTGTGTCCAGACTCTTGTCATCTATATATTTTATTATTTATTGTTATTTTAATATATGCATATTTTACGTACGTATATGCACTTATATGTTGAGTTCATTTGTGTGAGTATCTGTTTGTAATCAGTCTTGAAAAGGGGTGAAATGACAGGGAAGTAAATGCTGAAGGACTCATCAGCAGCTGAACTTCAGACAGAGAAAGTCTGCGATTGAAATCCCACCTGTGTAAATATCTGCGTTTGTACCGAACGCACTGAAGGGAAGGCCGAAGGAAACGGTTCTTCTGTGCTGTTTATCTGCACAGACGCCAGAGCTGCTCTTCTGTAGGAATGAACGAGGGTCCACGCATAGAGGAACTTCAGGAGAAACAATTAGGAAAACGGTTCGAAAGCAATAGTTCACCCAAAAGTGACATTTAGCTGAAAATGTGTTCACCCTCAGTTCATCCGAGATCAGGATGAGTTTGTTTCTTCATCAGGTTTGGAGGAATGTCTCAGCAATGGAAGTGAATGGGTGCCGTCAGAATGAGAGTCTGATTAAAAACATCACAATAATCCACAGTCCATCAGTTAATATGAAACAAATCCTGCATTAAGACGTTGTAACTTCAAACCATTGTTTCCATTAATTGAACTCATGTGAATCGAATCCTTTGTGTGTTTGTAGTCAAGCCTTTTTATCACAGATCCTGGGAAGGTGAGAAAGGAAATGCACATGTGATTCTCAACGGTGAGAAAGTCCAGCAAATGTTTAACGGCTGTATGTGCAGAAGAACAGTTCCTCTAAGCTCTGATCGTTGATATGATTTCTGAAAACAACATGCACACATCAGCATTTAGAGGAAACGTCTGCTATAGCAATGGTAACTACAAGAAAGTCTCATTGTAATGCTTTTACATTACATTTACATTTATGCATTTAGCAACGCTTTATCCAAAGCAACTTTCAGGCTATACATTTGTTTTGTCAACATGTGTTCTGGGAATCGAACCCACAACCTACGCTGCTAACACAATGCTCTAACTGAGCCACAGGAACACTCTCAGGACACTTGGTTAATGCAATATCTAGGACTGAACTTATATAATGTTACTATATCATGCACTTTAGTTAACTAATGTTGAAGCCTTAAGCAAAGTGTTACAATGCAACTGAATCATTGACGTTTGCGAATGGCTTCATACACAACAGATGCACGTTGCATGGAAAAGCCTCATGCATATCCAAACATGCACATATGACGTATATAAAGCACATTAAATAATGAATGCAATACTGCTGAGATTGCATGAATCAAATGAACTGTCTTCATAAATGCATTTTTGATTTGTAATGCTTCAGAACATCATTCAACATCAGCGCACAAGATTTCATTCCAGTTTTCTCATCATTTAATTCCATCTTCTGTGACCGGCAGCTATTCCTGATTTCCCCTCCAACACTCGTATTTTGGGAGGAAAGTTTGACAACACCATCCCCGAGCCTGCGGTGACCGGATCTCCACGACTCCACCTGCAACCCTACGACTACGACGGCGAGGTCTACATCGGCCCTCCGGAGCAGAAGCCTGTGTTTCCAGAGGAGGAGAAGGTTTATGATGAGGAAGATGATGAAGATGAGGAAGAGGACACTGGAAACCAGCTGGAGGGCGAGGAGCTGAACCCCAGAGGAGACGCTTTCTGTGAGTTGAGTCCTATTTAAAGAGCACATATACTCCACTCACAGATACAGATATACGGTTCATATGCATGCAGGACACACTGAACTAGGCTTTATTAAACACACACAGATTGGGAGTGTTGCATGTCTAAAATGAGAATCAACATAAATACATTTGCGAGAGATTGCTGGTACTGAAAGATTGGTATTATTGTGTTTTATAAGACAGAATGAATATGGAGAGTCAGGATTTTAGGCCAAAACTCTTCATACAGTGTTATTTTGATCATATTTATGTACTATTATAGTATTTATTCATATTTTATATTTGTTTTAATTCTAATTTGACTACTTTTATTATGTGCTTTTGTCATATTTATTATTATTTTTTACATTCATATATAACTATAGTTTATTTTAGTTTAGTTTTGGTCATTTTAGTTACAATTTAAAATGTAGTTTATATTTATTTCAGTTAATGAAAGCAATTTTAATAATGTTAGTGTTATCTAACAAGAACAACGGTCATCTTTGTACAGTCAAGGTTCAAGGTTCAAGGTTTGTTTATTTGTCACATACTCAATTATACAGGATATAATTAGAAGTGAAATGTAATCAACGGCTGTCGGTTGTGTTCTTCAACTACAGATTATTTTCAAGGCAAGCTTTTAAGTTTAAAGTTTCCATGCATGTAATATTTTATTTGATTATTTTATTTTGTAATATATTATTTTTTATTTTATGTTATATTTTATTTTAGCTTAATTTCTGTTAACAAAAATGTTTTTAATAGTTTTAGTTTTTGCTAACAATAACATTGTTGTTTTGGGCTTTTACTTAGCTGCAACGGTTTTTGAGCTTAACGTTTGTAATCTGATATTTTTATTTTATTTTCAAGTTTTTGTGATTTTAAAGTTTCTAAAATGAAATTTGAAGTTAATTCAGTTTTATTTCAGTTCATGAAAATGATTGCAATACGTTTTTTTTAACAATAGCAACACTAATATTTAAAAAATGTTAGTACTTCAGCTTATACTTTAGTTAGTTGCAAAGGCAAGTTTTCAAGTTTAAGTTTCTTGGTTTTTAATTTTTTCATCTACTATATTGATTTAATTTTATTTCACCAAATTTTTACTTTTGTACAAATTTTTTTTTTTACTTTTCCTTCA
>CM049874.1:1677563-1782563 GCA_027474115.1 Schizopygopsis malacanthus | reverse complement strand
CGCTTAGCTGAGCGCATCTCAGGGTCTGCAGGTCATTTACCTCAAACGCTGTAAAAGCAGAGCTGCTAAAATCATCAAAGACTCAACTCACCCCGGTAACCATCTTTTCTGTTTACTGCCATCTGGCAAGCGCTTCGGGAGCATGATGGCAAAAACTGAAAGACTGAGGAGGAGCTTCTTCCCTCAGACCATCAGGCTCCTAAACTCAAATATCATTTACAAGACTCAATTTAATAAACTGTAAAACATTCAATATTCCCATCATCTGTATTGCTGCTATGTTTATACCCGGTACAACCTGTTTGCACATTCCTCTTGCACATCCCTGCTTATATTATTATTATTTATTAAGTCTACAGTATACTGTCCTGCACATGTTATTTTATTGCACATTTTATCTTATATTTAATTATTTTTTTTCATACCTATATTATGTATAATCTCTTGTGTTTGTGTTCATATAATTGCACTGTCCATGGAGCGGACCTGACTTACATTTCACTGCTGATTATATTCTGTATAATTGTGTATGTGATGAATAAAATCTTGAATCTTGAATCATAATGTGCTGCTTTGTCTGTTCTTCTGGTTTGACAGAGGCTGAAGACATGTTGGAAATGCTCTTTATGATCTGTGTGTTTTTCCGTTTGTAGATCCAGATGATTTTGGTCCAGAATCCGAGCTGAAGGAGATCCAGGCGGCGCCGCTGAAGGAACGTAAGACACTCTTTCTGGTTCTCTGAATAAGGCGTTGGTCTTTCCAGCAGTCAGATGATTGGAGGAGGTGCTGTGTGTATTTGAGCAGGATTCCTGACGGACTGTGACTTTGATCGTGGTGCGTGTGAATGGGTTCAGGATAATGAAGACGATCTGGACTGGACCATCAGATATCATGAGGACGGTACAGACTCAACCCTGCATTAATACATGTGTCCACTGGGAAAATGAACACAAGTCACAGTCATAGTCTATGTCCTTGAGTCAGTTTCACATTTACTAGAAGCGTAGTCAATGTTTGAGTGTATAAACATTTCACATATTTCTCAAAACCCATATTAACTGATTAACTCATATTTTATAACGTAATCATTTTAATATTTTAACAACATTTGACTAAAGAAATGTAATATTAGTGACCAAAATAATACAATGTTTCCTAAAATAATCCAAAATGAATACATGTTTCCTAAATAAATAAATATATATATATATGGAGAGAGAGAGTGAGAGAGAGAGATTAATTATAAAATTAATATCTTTGAATATGCATGCAAATATCTAATATTTACTTTAACATTTTAACTCATTTATTATTGTTATTTTAGATTCTGTAAGATTTTTTTTGCTAAATATTAAATACAGAAAGTACTATGATTAATAATGCTATGATTTAAATAATTTACACATTAATGTTTACTGTTTAATAGTACTTTATATATTATATAAAACTATAGTAATACTACTATAATAGTGTAATAAATATAATAATATAAAAAAGTATTATCTTTGATATTAATAATAATTTTATTCAGTTTGTTATTTGTGTCACATGTCACTAATACTGATTTTTGTAATAAATATTTACACATATTTTGACAGTTTTGCATTTCCTCATGTCTTGTTATTGTAAAAACGTACCGTTATACTGTTTCATACTACTGTGTTACAGTCTAAAAACCTTATTATTATTTTTTAAATCCCAGTAAATTCATATGTGTCTGTTTCTCGCTGGTTCTTCAGGAAGGGAGTATTACTTGGCTCTGGGCGGTCCGCTGGGGAACCGGAAGCAGCAGGCGAGGATGAAGCTGCTGCTGGACGATTACACGCGTCAGAGCAGCTTCTGTCTGAAGTTTGATTACCTCATTCAGGGTCAGAACACGGGCGTCTTACGGGTGATGCTGGACAACAGCGCCGTGGCCGTCTGGGAGAAACGAAACCCTCTCAAGCGCAGCTGGCAGTCAGAGCAGATCACCATCAGCTGGACAGAGAACACTCCAGAGGCCGTGAGTTACAGTCTCAACGTCATTATAATACTCCAGCCACACTGAAAACTATGATCGTTCTTAAATCAGGATACATGTACTTTAGATTCAACATAATTACTTAAGTATTGTTTTCTGATCAAATTGTCATTCGATGCTTAAAATGAACAAATAAGGGAGGAAATGCAATAACTATTCTAATTTATATAGATGACAGATTCTTTTCTTGTTTTAAGCATAAAGTCACTTAATTTTGATCATTTTAATTATCATTTTTCTTGTGCTAGAAAACATGCAAAAGACATTAGGTGAGAAAATCATTTTTGGACAAACAGCACCAAAAATAAAAGATCAAATATTTACTGTGTGAAGTGTGTGTGTGAAGTGTGTGTGTGTGTGTGTTTCACACACACACTTTACACAATTCATATTTGTTATTTTATTTTTGGTGCTGTTAGTCCAAAAATGATTTTATATTTATCCATTATATTATAAAAAATCATAATTGAATTGATTGGATGGTAAAACAAAGTGTCTTATTGTCTGAATTAAATCTTGTCTCTGTATACGTGTGTGTATATAAAGTAATAATAAACAATATATTTAACGTGGATACACACACAAATATTAATATTTATTTAAGATAAGTTTATTTTTAATTATACAGTTTTTAGTCACTTTAATATTTAAGTTTAAATATATGTTATATTTAAAAGTATTTAGTTATGTTTGTGTTATTTACATATTACAACTACACTGTAAAGAGGGGGGGGGGGGCTATATATAAAAATATATAGGCTATCAATCATTGGTACAATATGCCATATTTTTACAGATGTTTTAGAGTGTGTAGAAAACATGACAAAAATACTTAGAAAATACTGACTTTTTTTAACAAGTTATTGATTGGATATTGAAATGTGTCTAATTGTTTTATCTATATCTTGTATTGTTCTCCAGTGTATTACAGCAGATCTTGTTCTCCAGTTTATTACAGTATATGTGTTAATGTTTGACTGGTTCTGCAGATCATCTTTGAGGCTGAGCGAGGGAGGTCAGTAAGCGGAGAGATCGGTCTGGATCACGTGCTTCTGATCTCTGGACCCTGTTCGGATGATAAAACAGTCCTCTTTTAATGGTGCCACGAAGGACATCGTTCAGTTTGTGACTATTTTAACAATCTCAACAACAAATGCAATATTAGCTGTTGTTCAGCTTTCATAACAAACCTGCATGAAAATAAGGATAATTGTGTTATTAAGTTGGCTTGTGAAAGCCAACTTACTGAAATCCTATTTAAACTTCTTATTATTAAGTTGGCTTGGGAAAGCCAACTTACTGAAATCCTATTATTCTTCTGAGACTAAATTTGCAATTCTATCTCCTCCTAGAGCTTTAACTCTACAGCATCCAAACTCAGCCCAGGTCTTCAGACTGTTCTGACTCGGTATGCTATATCTTTTCTAACTGATCAGACTTATGATTTTCATAAAACTGAAGATTAAAGATGATAAAAATCCCATAGACATACACTGACGGAATGTTCAGATGAGCCAAGACAATTCAAACTCACAATTCAAACTTTATTTACAATTCAAATCTAAACAGACTGAAGCGCATTAGACTCAATCAGACTTCCCTTCTATGTACTATTTCTATCCCATTCAAACTAATTTAAGCTTCCACTCTATCTAATTCTATTTCTAATCTATCAAAACATGCTAATCATGCTAGCAACATGCTAATCATGCTAAAATAATGCTAGCAACATGCTAATCATGCTAGCAACATGCTAGCAACATGCTAATCATGCTAAAAACATGTTAACAACATGCTAATCATGCTAGCAAATGCTAATCATGCTAAAATAATGCTAGCAACATGCTAGCAACATGCTAATCATGCTAGCAAACATTGTAGGAACATGCTAATCATGGTAAAATCATGCTAACAAAACATGCTAATGATGCTAGCAACATGCTAATTATGCTAGCAAACATGCTAATCATGCTAAAATCATGTTAGCAAAATGCTAATAATGCTAGCAACATTCTAATCATGCTAAAATCATGTTAGCAACATGTTAGACATGCTAAAATCATGTTAGCAACATGTTAATCATGCTACCAACATGCTAGCAAACATGCTAATCATGGTAACAACATGCTAGCCACATGCTAATCATGCTAAAATCATGTTAGCAACATGCCAATAATGCTAGCAACATGTTAGCAACATGCTAATCATGCTGAAATCATGTTAGCAACATGCTAGCAACATGCTAGCAACATGCTAATCATGCTCAAATCAGGCTAGCAACATGCTAACAACATGCTAATCATGCTAGCAAACATGGTAGCAACATGCTAATCATGCTAAAATCATGCTGTAACATGCTAATCATGCTAAAATCATGCTAACAACATGCTAATCAAGCTAGCAAAATGCTAGCAACATGCTAATCATGCTAAAATCATGTTAGCAACATGTTATCAACATGCTAGCAAAATGCCAACAACATGCAAATCATGCTAAAAATCATGCTAAAATCATGCTAGCAAAATGCTAATTATGCTACAATCATGCTAACAACATGCTAGACATGTTAAAATCATGCTAGCAAACATGCTAATCATGCTAGCAACATGCTAGCCACATGCTAATAATGCTAGCAAACATGCTAGCAACATGCTAATCATGCTAAAATCATGCTAGCAATATGCTAATCATGCTAAAAACATGATAGCAACATGCAATCAACATGCTAGCAACATGTTAATCATGCTAGCAACATGCTAATCATGTTAGCAAACATGCTATCAACATGCTAGCAAATGCCAGCAAACATGCTAATCATGCTAAAATCATGTTAGCAAACATGCTAGTAACAAGCTAATCATGCTAACAACATGTTAGCAATATGCTAATCATGCTAATATCATGCTAGCAACATGCTAGTAACATGCTAATCACGCTAAAATCATGCTAGCAACATGCTAATCATGCTACAATCATGCTAGCAACATGCTATAAATGCTAAAATCATGCTAGCAACATGCTAATCATGCTACCAACATAATAGCAAACATGCTAAGCATGCTAGCAACATGCGAATCATGCTAAAAACATGCTAGCAACATGCAATCAACATGTTAGCAAGATGCTAATCATGCTAGCAAACATGCTAATCATGCTAGCAACAAGCTAGCAACATGCTAATCTAACTTATTCGCTACTTTTAAAACTTAAACTTTTAAAACTTTTAAAACTTTTAAAACTTAAACTTTTAAAACTTAAACTTATAAAACTTTTAAAACTTAAACTTATAAAACTTAAAAACTTTTAAAACTTAAAACTTTTAAAAACTTTAAAAACTTAACTTTTAAAACTTTTAAAACTTAATAAAACTTTTTTAAAACTTTCCAAACTTCTTTAAACTTTACAAACTTTTTAAAACTTTCTGGTCCGGCTTTCGCAAGCCAACTTAAAGTTTGTCTCGACAAACTTTTTAATCTAGTTATTATTAATCTTCTGAGACTAAATTTGCAATTCTATCTCCTCCTAGAGCTTTAACTCTACAGACTCCAAACTCAGCCCAGGTCTTCAGACTGTTCTGACTCGATATGCTATATCTTTTCTAACTGATCAGACTTATGATTTTCATAAAACTGAAGATTAAAGATGATAAAAATCTCATAGACTTACACTGACGGAGTGTTCAGATGAGCCAAGACAATTCAAACTCACAATTCAAACTTTATTTAAAATTCAAATCTAAACAGACTGAAGCCCATTAGACTCAATCAGACTTCCCTTCTATGTACTATTTCTATTAGCTACATGCTAGCAAATGCTAATCATGCTAAAATAATGCTAGCAACATGCTAGCAACATGCTAATCATTCTAAAATCATGCTAGCAACATGCTAGCAAACATGCTAATCATGCTAAAATCATGTTAGCAACATGCTAACAACATGCTAATCATGCTAAAATAATGCTAACAACATGCTAATCATGCTAAAATCATGCTAAATGCAACATGCTAATCACTAAAATGCTAATGCTAATAATCATGCTACCAACATGCTAGCAAACATGCTAATAAAAACATAATCATGCTAGCAACATGCTAGCAACATGCTAATCAGCTAACAACATGCTAATCATGCTAGCAACATGCTAGCAACATGCTAGCAAAACATGCTCACGCAACATGCTATAACATGCTAAAATCATGCTAGCATGCTAGCAACATGCTAGCACATGCTAATAATGCTGCTAAACATCAACGCTAGCGACATGCTAGCAACATGCTAATCATGCTAGCAACATGCTAGTCATGCTTGCAACATGCTAATCATGCTACGCTAGCTATGCTAGCAACATGCTAATCATGCTAAAATCATGCTAACGAACATGCTAGCAACATGCTAATCATGCTAGCAATGCTATGCTAATCATGCTAGCTAGCAACATGCTAATCATGCTAGCATAACATGCTAGCAAATGCTAGAAATCAATGCTAGATCACATGCTAATGCATAGCTGCTAGCAACATGCTAGCAACATGCTAATGAAAACATGCTAGCAACATGCTAATCATGCTAGCAACATGCTAGCAACATGCTAATCATGCTAAAATCATGCTAGTGACATGCTAGCAAACATGCTAATCATGCTAAAATCATGCTAGCAACATGTTAGCAACATGCTAATCATGCTAGCAACATGCTAGCAACATGCTAATCATGCTAAAATCATGCTAGCAACATGCTAAAAACATGCATGCTAATCATGCTAGCAACATGCTAATCACGCTAGCAACATGCTAGCAACATGCTAGCAACATGCTAATAATGCTAAAATCATGCTAGCAACATGCTAATCACGCTAGCAACATGCTAGCAACATGCTAATCATGCTAGCAACATGCTAGCAACATGCTAATCACGCTAGCAACATGCTAGCAACATGCTAGCAACATGCTAGCAACATGCTAATCATGCTAGCAACATGCTAATCATGCTAGCAACATGCTAGCAGCTAACATGCTAGCAACATGCTAGCAACATGCTAAAATGCTAATCATGCTAGCAACATGCTAATCATGCTAGCAACATGCTAGCACATGCTAATCATGCTAAAATCTAGCAACATGCTAATCACGCTAGCAACATGCTAAACATGCTAATAAATGCTAAAAAACATGCTAACAACATGCTAATCACGCTAGCAACATGCTAATCATGCTAAAATCATGCTAGCAACATGCTAATCACGCTAACAACATGCTAGCAACATGCTAATCATGCTAGCAACATGCTAGCAAAATGCTAATCATGCTAGAATCATGCTATTAAAATGCTAATAATGCTAGCAACATGCTAACAACATGCTAATCATGCTAAAACCAAGCTAGCAACATGCTAATCATGCTAGCAACATGCTAATCATGCTAGCCTAACTTATTCGCTACTTTTAAAACTTAAACTTTTAAAACTTTTAAAACTATTAAAACTTAAACTTTTAAAACTATTAAAACTTAAACTTTTAAAACTTAAACTTATAAAACTAATAAAACTTAAACTTGTAAAACTTAAACTTTTTTAACTATTAAAACTTAAACTTTTAAAACTTATAAAACTTAAACTTATAAAACTTTTACAACTTTTACAACTTTTTAAAACTTTCCAAACTTTTTTAAACTTTCTGGTCCGGCTTTCACAAGCCAACTTAAAGTTTGTTCACAAACTTTTTTATCTAGTTGATATTATGGTTTCTGACTGTAGGTCACTATTTGTATGATTATATAAACATTGTAACATTATAATGGCTGTAAATTTTGCTATGCATTAAATACTGTAAGAGATTTACAATTTTTACATTTCTGTTCATAGAATTCTTTATTCATAGTTAATTTCATATCAATATCTCTTGTTCAGCACTTATTCGGTGGTGATATTGTACTTCTTTCTAAAATAAATCATTTAAAAATAATTTTAAATAAACAAATGTCTGGCCTTAACACTGTTTGGACACCATATTGAATTGAACTAGGCTGTGAGGGCTAGATTTACGTATTGATGTTGCTTGAAACAGCACACACTGGTGACGTCTGCTGGTCAAAACTGAGTAAATGCAATGAAAACTCAGGCCAAACACAACATTTGCAAACCCCTTGCAAATGTTTTATTGAAAGTATAATAAAAGCAATTAACAATTCATCAAATACCATTAAATACCTTTTATTAAATGGCAGGGCTTGTTTTGTTTGCTTGTCTGAACAGAACTAGGAGTCTATTAACTACTACTATTCCTTTTGATTACACAAATGTCATTAAAAATGTTTGTGAATTAATAAAACTGAACTGAGATCAGGGTATAAACCACAAACACTGATTTAATAGTTTCACTTTTGCGGGGTGAATAGTGATTCATGGGTTCACAGAGATCATTACCTCCCAACGGTGAATCATTGACATTTAGAAACAGTTTTCTGAAATCATGTGACTTCGGCAGTTTGATGTGTGCTCCGAAACACTGTTTCAACATAATAATGAATAAAATATAAAATAATAAAATACATTTTCGCAACTCGTGACTTTTAAACTGTTGAATGGAGTTTTTGTCTACTCAGAATGTTTCATCAGCTGAACAATAGACATACATTGAATCTGTATACTTAAACATCACAGCCTTTTCATTCAGTCAAAAATGTAATATGCCACCACCCTGACATGGTTGCTTATATTCACTTGTTACTGTATATTTAATTTTTTATAGAGTTTCTCTGTAAGTTTGATCACATGCACCTTTTAAAGGGGTCATGAAGAACTGTCAAACCAAAATTCCCTTGATCTTTTGACATATAGGAGGTCATTGTACTATAAAAACATCATGCAAGTTTCAGAACTCAACACTTTTTTGTTAGTCTAAAAACGGCAGCTTGTGGAATGTTCTACTCTATGAGGTAATAGTGTGGATAAGCTCCGCCTCCGCAGAAAATCAACACCTGCTTCTACATCACTGCCTGTTTAGCCCCGCCCACCAATCCTGCATCATTGCCTGTTTAGCCCCGCCCACCAATCCTACATCGCTGCCTGATTAGCCCCACCCACCCATTCTACATCACTGCCTGTTTGGCCCTTCCCACCAATCCTACATCACTGCCTGTTTAGCCCTGCCCACCAATCCTGCATCACTGCCTGTTTAGCCCCGCCCACCAATCCTGCATCACTGACTGTTTAGCTCCACCTACTGATTCTACATCACTGCCTGTTTAGCCCTTCCCACCAATCCTGCATCACTGCCTGATTAGCCCCGCCCACCGATTCTGCATCATTGCCTGTTTAGCCCAGCCCACCGATTCTATATCACTGCCTGATTAGTCCCGCCCACCGATTCTACATCATTGCCTGTTTAGCCCCATCCACCGATTCTACATCACTGACTGTTTAGCTCCACCTACTGATTCTACATCACTGCCTGTTTGGCCCTTCCCACCAATCCTACATCACTGCCTGATTAGCCCCGCCCACCGATTCTGCATCATTGCCTGTTTAGCCCCGCCCACCGATTCTATATCACTGCCTGATTAGCCCCGCCCACCGATTCTACATCATTGCCTGTTTAGCCCCATCCACCGATTCTACATCACTGCCTGATTAGCCCCGCCCACCGATTCTACATCACTGCCAGTTTAGCCCCGCCCACCGATTCTACATCACTGCCTGATTAGCCCCGCCCACCGATTCTACATCACTGCCTGTTTAGCCCCGCCCACCGATTCTACATCACTGCCTGATTAGCCCCGCCCACCAATCCTACATCACTGCCTGTTTATCCCTGCCCACCGATTCTACATCACTGCCTGATTAGCCCCGCCCACCGATTCTACAGCACTGCCTGTTTAGCCCCGCCCACCGATTCTACATCACTGCCTGATTAGCCCCGCCCACCGATTCTACATCATTGCCTGTTTAGCCCCGCCCACCGATTCTGCATCACTGCCTGATTAGCCCCGCCCACCGATTCTACATCACTGCCTGATTAGCCCCGCCCACCGATTCTGCATCACTGCCTGTTTAGCCCCGCCCACCGATTCTACATCACTGCCTGTTTAGCCCCGCCCACCGATTCTACAGCACTGCCTGTTTAGCCCCGCCCACCGATTCTGCATCACTGCCTGATTAGCCCCGCCCACCGATTCTGCATCACTGCCTGTTTAGCCCCGCCCACCGATTCTACATCACTGCCTGTTTAGCCCCGGCCAGGATCGAAATGATAAAGATACTACAAGATGCTGTGCAGTGCCAAGTTGTGTAAAACAGTTTTTGCATTGCCTTCCTTCTGATCCCAACGTTAGGAAAGAGTGAAGAGTTTTTAGATCCAGACTGCGTCAATAAGAACTTGGCCCTTTGTTCACTTAATTTTACCACAGATTCGTTTATAAACAAGACACAATTAGACGCAGGATTTTCAGAAAGATTGAAACCAAAAAACTTTACTGTGCCGACTATATTGATACGACAGTAATGTCGCAACACAAGTGTGAGTAACTCTTTTCATTACATGGTCACTATTGCTTTGTGTTCTTACAGATCGTTTGCTATGTTTTGAGTTATCTCTGAGTTTTTAACCTAAATCTAACCTAGGTTCATTGGAAATACGTGCATGCACCTCTATACACATTTCTGCAACACCGTAATTACGTTCCTATATGTGGATAGTTGACAAATAGGTAGTAAAAAATGAAGCTGAAAACGCGTAACTGCTAAAGCTAACGCTTCCAGTCTGGCAGTACATGGGAAAGGAGACCAGAGGCAATGGAGGAGAGGCTTCACTAGGCAGAATAAACATCTTTTTAGAAGAAACGGCTTATCATTTAATGAATCGACAGCCTATCTGCTAATCTTCAACTTGTTTTACACTAAACATTACATTTGGATTGGACTAGTTTTAGAGTTTACCATGAAAAAAAAGCTTTTTACAAGAGAAGTCACTGAATTTTTTGCGACAGGTGGGATTTGGTTTGCGGCACTTGTCATTCCTTCCCATGAGATCCGTAAATGGCGACTGAGTGTCGCACAAATCTGACTGAAATTCAACGATGTTAAGTCTGTAATGTGATGGTTATTGAGGACACGTGGTCCGAGTTAGCCATTATGCTTTCTCCAATAGTAAGTAATACAGACCCTCTCATCTCCCTATAGTAAGACAATCTCTGGTTTGTGAGAGCAGTGCTGCTGAAACCGCTATTTTACTGCTCCAAAAGCAGCGCCTAGTGGAAAAGAATAAATTTGCATTTTCAAACAGACCAATGTGAAAAGACCAACAAGTGGGGGGGCAATATGCTAATGTTTCATGTTAAGGTCAAACAGGGATTTGTTTTAAAAACGACTCGTTTCAATGATTCAGACTCGACCCTTTCTTTTGAGAGACAATAACATTACACACGGTGTACTTTTAGATTTAAAACTTTGCAGGATGTTTTAATTCACTTAGAGCAAATAGTGCTTAGTGTTACAGACGGCATGAAAGATTATTTTCAAAAATACATAATATGGGCATTTTAACACTATCGGATATCGGGTTTAGGGTTGGGTTTGGTGTAGGGGATATTTCCAACACAATCAGCATTAACTTTTAGTGACAGTCGTTGGATATTTTAATTCTGAACAGCCGCAATACGGTACTCAAGCAGTGTAATAAAAACGCTGCAATAAGTGCCTGTACCAACATAAAAAAACCTGCCATGGTCACGTGTTGAACGTGTGTTTTAGCGCTACTCTCTGGACATTTCACATCGAAACTGCTGCGAAACATGCAGTAAGGTAAGTAATTACGGTGTTAGAGAAATGTCTATAGAGACACATATTTTCTTGAGCATGGGTTGCAAACAACAGGTAGAATGTATTTTTGTCAAAATTGGGTTTTCATTAAATTATTATTCTATAACATATTGTCTATCATCTCTGAAATGATATTAGCAAAATTCACTTGTTTAGTACAGAAAAATAGTGATTTATTGCGGCAAGCAGAAAAGACTGTCTTTCTGTGATAAAATTTTTCCTGTTGTCAAGTCAAGTCAAATCAAATCACTGTTATTTGTATAGCGCTTTTAACAATGCAAATTGTGTCAAAGCAGCTTTACATCAGCTTGATATAATGCTGGGTGGCTTTATATCAGCATTACAGTATTTAGACGGGGACATAGTGTGTTGAAATAGTTTCATTCTCCTCTGGCCAGACAAAATCAGAAGTTTAAAACCAGACTGCAGCAGGGTCAGATTTTGTAAAGGACTCATCTGGTTCCTGTGGTCTTGTCCCGATGGCCGTCTAGGAGACAGGGTCTTCACTAGGGATCAGTCTCTGGGGCTCATCTAGTTGTCCTGGTCTCCGCTGATGTCCAGGGCTGTAGAGAGGTCATCTCTAGGTGCGGATCCACCATCTGATCTGGATGTGGACTGGATCCGGGTGATTGCAGTGTCCATCTGATCTGGATGTGGACTGGATCCGGGTGATTGCAGTGTCCATCTGATCTGGATATGGACTGGATCCAGGTGGTTGCAGTGACCATCTGATCTAGATGTGGACTGGATCCAGGTGGTTGCAGTGACCATCTGATCTGGATATGGACCGGATCGGGTGGCTGCAGTGACCTCGGAATAAGAAAGAGACAGACTAATATTAGCGTAGATGCCATTCTTCTAAAAATGTTACAAGTACATTGTGTGTCATGTGAAGTGTTCCCGGTTCCGGTTGACCTAATTAATGCAGCCTAACACTCCTTTAACAGGTTTGAATATTAGAAGTGTATTAGTGTGTTATGTGTATGCCAGGTTAAAGAGATTGGTCTTTAATCTAGATTTAAACTGACAGAGAGTGTCTGCCTTCCGAACAGTGTTAGGAAGATTGTTTGTTTAGAGTTTTGGCACTAAATAGGAAAACGATCTCCCGCCCGCAGTTGATTTAAATATTCTAGGTATTATCAAATGGCCAGAGTTTTGAGATCGCAGTGGACGTGAAGGACTATAGTGTGATAAGAGCTCACTCAAATACTGAGGTGACAAACCATTCAGGGCCTTATAGGTAATTAGCAATATCTTAAAATGTATACGATGTTTAATAGGGAGCCAGTGCATCTAGCTGCTGCATTTAGAACCAGCTGGAGTTTGTTTATTAAATGTGCAGAGCAACCACCCAATAAAGCATTACAATAATCTAGCCTCGAGGTCATGAATGCATTATTTAATGTTCCTGCATTTGACATTGAGATCATAGGTCATAATTTAGATATATTTTTAAGATGGAAAATTTCAGTTTTACAAATGCTAGAAACATGTTTTTCGATCAAGTGTTAAACAGTGTTCTAGGTTATTACATGCAAAAGTTTTTGGTCCAATAATTAACACCTCTGCTCTTTCAGAATTTAGTAGTAAGAAATTGCTAGTCATCCAGGTTTTGATTTAAACTATACATTCCATTAGTTTTGCAAATTGGTATGTTTCATCGAGTCGCGAGTATCATCAGCATAAGAGTGAAAGCAAACACCATGCTTCCTAATGATACTTCCCAAGGGTAACATGTAAAGCATGAAAAGTAAGGGGCCTAGTACTGAGCCTTGAGGTACTCCATACTGCACTTGTGATTGGTATGATACCTCTTTATTTACTGCCACGAATTTATGGCGGTCAGATAAGTACGATTTGAACCATGCCAGTACACTTCCTCTAATGCCAACATCATTTTCTAGTCTATTTATAATAATGTTGTGTTCGATAGTGTCAAACACGACGCTAAGATCCAGTAGCACTAATAGAGAGATTCAACCACGATCAGATGATAAGAGCAGGTCGTTTGGAACTCTAATGAGAGCAGTCTCAGTACTATGATATAGTCTAAAACCTGGCTGGAAGTCTTCACGTATATAATTTTTCTCTAAGAAGGAACATAGTTGTGATGATACTACCTTTTATAATATCTTTGACAGAAAAGGGAGATTCAAGATCGGTCTGTAACTAATCCATTATTTGGGGTCAAGTTGTGTTTTTTAATGAGAGGCTTAATAACAGCCAGTTTGAAGGTTTTTGGGACATATCCTTATGACAATGATGAGTTAATAATATTCAGAAGAGGATCTATTACTTCTGGAAGCACCTCTTTAGGAGCTTAGATGGAACAGGATCTAACATACATGTTGTTGGTTTAGAGCAGGGGTCACCGGGCTGGGGTTTTCATTTTCATTTTACGGGCTGCCCTCTTTAATTCAATCCAATTTAAGATTACTTGTATAGCGCTTTTTATGATGCAATCATTGCAAAGCAGCTTTACAGGAAATTAAGTTTCTACTATACAGTATATTTATATAGGTCATCTCAGATCATTTAAGGGTTGGATCCAGACTGAAGCTTGTGTAATTCCTAGTTACAGAGAAACAAATAGAGATATTATTAGCATAGCTGTTGTTCCATCCAAGCAAAAATTATTCATTCAACCCAAGCTAAAGAATAATAATGTGCGTTTGATCAGATATAACTGCAGTACAAGATTGTGAGATGCAGTATATGAATGCTTGGCTAAAGAGACGTGTCTTTAATCTAGATTTAAACAGAGAGAGTGTGTCTGAACCCCGAACGTTATCAGGAAGGCTATTCCAGAGTTTGGGAGCCAGATATGAAAAAGTTCTCCCTCCTTTAGTGGACTTTGCTATCCTAGGTACTACCAAGAGTCCAGAGTTTTGTTCCTTAGGGAGCGGGTTGGATTGTAGCGTGATAGAAGATTAGTTAGGTACGCAGGAGCTAAATCATTTAGGGCCTTATAGGCAAGTAATAAAATGTTGTAACTGATATGGAAATTAATATGTAACCAGTGCAGAGACTGTAAAATTGGAGTAATATGATCATATTTTCTTGACCTGGTAAGGACTCTAGCATTTTGTACTATCTGTAGCTTGTTTATTGAAGATGCAGTGCATTACAATAGTCCAGTCTAGAGGTCATGAATGCATGAACTAGCTTTTCTGCATCAGAAACACTTAACATGTTCCATAGCTTGGCAATGTTTCTAAGATGGAAGAATGCTGTTTTTGTAACATGGGAAATATGATTTTTCAAAAGATAGGTTGCTGTCTAATATAACACCTAGATTTTTGACTGTAGAGGAAGTAACAGTTCATTCGTCTAGTTGCAAATTGTGATCAATAATATTCTGTGTACTGATTTTTGGTCCAAAAAGTAATATCTCTGTCTTATCTGAATTTAATAGGAGAAGATTATTGGTCATCCAATCTTTTACCTTTTTAACACTCTCTGTTAGCTTAGATAGTTTAAAAGTTTAATCTGGTCTTGTTGAGATATATAGTGGAGTATCATCAGTATAACAATGGAAACTAATCCCGTATTTTCCCGTATAATCCTGCTTTTGAAGAAAGGGATCTAATATTAAATAAGCCAAGTTTTATCATTTGTTTATCTGTATTATATCTGTTTTTTATTTGTTGAACATCAATTAAATTGTTACTCCTACTTTGGTTTGGATGTTTTTTGCATTTTCTATTTCAGGGAACAGACACAGTCTCTATAATGTGATATCTAGGTGAAAGAGTCTCTATGTGCAGATAATTAACAGACTTCTGTGACGTGAGGCAGCTAACAGACTGACCTGGGCCTCAGTTAGTCAAGTACGAACTCTAAGATAATGTGCCATATTTCTAGAGAGAAGAGTGGCACCACCCCAGGAGGGATGAAGCCCATCTCTTATCAACAGGTCAGGTCTGCACCAAAAATTCTTCCAAATGTCTATAAAACCTATGTTATTCTGCGGACACCACTTAGACATCCAGCCGTTGAGTGACGACAGTCTGCTATGAATCTCATCACCGCGGTAAACAGGGAGCGTGCCAGAGCATATTACAGTGTCTGACATCATACTTGCAAGTTCACACACCTCTTTAACATTATATTTAGTGATCTCCAATTGGTCGAACATCATTAGCGCCGATGTGAATAACAATCTTACTGAATTTATGTTAAGTCTTAGTCAGCACTTTTAAATTTGCCAAGATGTCAGGGGCTCTGGCTCCCGGTTAACATTGGACTATGGTGACTGGTGTCTCTATTTTCACGTTCCATACAATAGAATCGCCAATAACTAGATCACTTTCATCAGGTTTCTCAGTGAGTGCATCATTGAGTGGGAAGAACCTGTTTGATGTTCTGATCGAAACAGAAGAGCGGTGTTTTGACCCGTGACTAGGCCGCCTCACAGTCACACAGTTGCCCTGCTGCAGAGTTACTGAAACCAGAACCGAACAATGTACAGGACTCCCTGAGATAGTCACATCCAAAGCAGTGTAAAGTGTTTTAAATGCTGAATTAACTGAAAATAGATGCATTTATCAACAATTATGCAAGTTAAATGACTGAAAATGGACAAAATATTATTTCTATTTATTTCTATTAATTTCCTTATTTCTAAACACCCCTTTTGAATAAATTTTATTTCATGTGGACCCTGATAATTATGGAAGGTTTCTAAGACCTACTAAGAATATTACAGGTATTGTCACACACACACACACACACACACACACACACAGAAAAAAAAACCCAGCATTTTATAATTTTTATGTGTCCAGTAATAATAATAATAATAAAAACAATGCATTGGCTCCTGTTAGTCGTGAATGTTAAAGGGTTAAACAGAACCAAATGTGATCAGAAACTCCACCCTCTTACAACACTTACCAGGAAGAGACTGACTTGGCATT
Source organism: Schizopygopsis malacanthus (assembly GCA_027474115.1). Lineage (NCBI taxonomy): Eukaryota > Metazoa > Chordata > Actinopteri > Cypriniformes > Cyprinidae > Schizopygopsis > Schizopygopsis malacanthus. The sequence continues at coordinate 1,765,809 of CM049874.1, read as the reverse complement.
TCTCCGTCTTGTCAAACTGATTTTCTTCTCTTTGACAAAAGCAAACAAGAATCAGCCATCAGTGGACGAACAACGAAGAGAAAAATAAGTAGTTTGTTTCTGAACAGTCAGCAGATCTTTGTGATTCTCGTGGTTCTTCATTTTATTTAAACCGTTAATCAGAAAGTGAAAGTAAAGTTTAGGTTGCTGGAGCTCAAACAGTGAAAATGGCTTCATCGGCTGAATATGACTATAATTGTCCCGTGTGCTGTGACATCTTCAAGACTCCTGTTCTTTTATCATGTAGTCACAGTGTCTGTAAAGAGTGTCTTCAACAGTTCTGGAGAACCAAGAAAACTCAGGAGTGTCCCGTCTGCAGGAGAAGATCCTCAAAAGAAAGTTTTCCAATAAATCTTGCATTACAAAACTTGTGTGAGTCGTTCCTGAAGGAGAGAAACGAGAGCCGTTCATCAGGATCAGAGGAGATCTGCAGTTTACACCGAGAGAAACTCAAACTCTTCTGTCTGGAGGACAAACAGCCGGCGTGTTTAGTGTGCTGTACTTCAAAACAACACGACAATCACAAATTCAGACCAATAACTGAAGTGGTGTCATCATATAAGGTAGGACAAATGTCTCTTGTTTCATGTATAAAGAACAATAAGTAATTTTAAACACAGATATCATCACATTCAGGCACTCAATATTTCTCTCTGCCATTTTACTCAACTTCATATGACATAAACTCTGCTGTAAAAAGTATTTTTTTTTTTTGAAGATAACGGCTCTCACTCTAGTTCTTTGGAGTCCAAGAGCCTTTAAAATGGTTTTGTAACCCTTCCAGATTGATGGATTTCAATGAAGTTCTTTGTCATAATTTCTAAAATACTTTTTTCAGTGCACTGTATGATCACTGTATTCTCTTCTCCTCACTGTAATCTGTTTTATATATCAGGCCTGTTTTATATATATATATTTTTTTTTGTTCAATTCTAGGAGGAGCTCAATACAGCACTGAAGTCCTCACAGGAAAAACTTAGAAAGAGAGAAAACATGAAAGGAGAGTTTGAGAAAACAGTTCAACACATCAAGGTGAGGAAACAATATCAAGAGTCGTTTTCAGTACAGGTGTAGGACCACGAAACAGAATTATGATTTATTATATTTAATACAATGGATGAAGTTTATTATTGTCGTAAACAGGGGCGCTGTAAGGGGGGGGGGGGGGTTGGATGATTCTAATTGGCCCGACGATGGGGGGGAGGGATGAGGGTGAAACGTGATTTCTACCGAGGGGAACGCTAGAGCCCTGCATTTCAGTCATTCTTTACGCCTCATGGGCCAGGCTTCGGGCCAATTTTCACGTCATAGTTCAGACGCGAGCCGGCCCTCGGGCCTGTTTTAGGCTTCTCCTTATTTTTATATTTTAGACATCCATCAATTAGTGATGAAAAAATTGCAGCGCTGGTGGACACGAGACCGTGTGACTGTCGAGAGCGGCTCGACGGTGTTTAGAGTCCCGCAGCAGCAGCGAGCGCCGTCAGCGCAGCTGAAGAGTCCTGCTTCAAATGCACACAATAGGCTGAATCTTGCTGCAAAAATGACAGCGTATTTACGTTTTTCCATTGAATAAAATGTGCTTGGTTGCGCTGGTGCCTCCATGTCCTGCGCTTTAACTTCCACTCTCCGCACAAACTACTGGATGCAGCGCACATTTATCTAGATTTAACATTTAAACATTACATGCTTGAACTGTTTTAGTATATCTCTAGATTTTATTTTAGGAAAGTTGTGATGATTTGAGAAGGCTAAATTGATCAAACATGGCTATGATCAGCCTGCCGGTCTGCCCCTGGCCGCTTGGTCGTTACTTTAAGAAAGAACTAAATAATTTAACGACCAAAAAAATGCTCCAAAAGTTTTTCTAAATTAACTTAATAAAAAAATGAAACAAAATGTAATAACTTTGCCATTACATACAAAACTGAACTATTTTAATAGCTGGAACAGTATAATCTGATTTGGGAGAAGAGGGAACAAAGACGGGCTCCGGTAATTCTGTTAAGCTGTCGGACACGGGCCGGTTTAGGGCCTAAATTTGAGACCCGTGCAGGGCTCTACCGGGAACGCGATCGTGATTTCTACCGAGGGGTATTCTACCGGAACGTGATCTGTAAGGAGGGGGACACCAACAGCCCCCCCCCCACCAAATGAATATGCTGTCCAGAGGCGCTGGTTGTAAGTTACGAGCAGCGATCTGCTTCTGGGTCTGTTATATGTCAGGTGTCTGAGTTTCTCTTGGATCTGAATGATGTGATGTGTTGATGTGTGTTGATTGAGATGATTGAAGTGAATGTGATTTGATTTCAGTCTCAAGCTGAGCACACAGAGCTTCAGATTAAACAGCAGTTTGAGAAGCTTCATCAGTTTCTCAGAGATGAAGAAGAAGCTACAATCACTGCACTGAGAGATGAAGAGGAGCAGAAGAAGCAGATGATGAAGGAGAAGCTGGAGGAGATGAACAGACTCATCTCAGCTCTTTCACACACAATCAAAGACACGGAGGAGACGATGAAAGCCAATGACGTCTGCTTTCTAAAGGTCTGATTTCAGATCATCCATTGATTGATTGATTGATTGATTGATGACTGATTGAGTTCTTGATTGATTGATTGATTGATTGATTGATTGATTGATTGATTGATTGATTGATTGATTGATTGATTGATTGATTGATTGATTGATTGATTGAGTTCTTGATGATAAATGGTGTGTTTGTTCTGCAGGAGTTTCCATTCACGATGGAAAGGTGAGTGATCTTCTGATGTCTCTGGTCTCTCTGTTTCTGATCCAAATCCACTGCGGTTCTGATCCTGAATGTTCTTCCAGAGTCCAGATCTCAGAGCCGGATCCACAGATGCCTTCTGGAGCTTTGATTCATGTGCCACGATACTTGGGCAACCTGCCCTTCAGAGTCTGGAAGAAGATGCAGGACATTGTCCAAAACAGTGAGTCTGGAGAAGATCTGTGCTGTTACACATACACTGGAAATGATGCATGAGGGAATATTTACAGATTTCAGCATTATGTGTGAATAACCAGATGAGCTACTACACCAGAATGAGCCGTAAACAAGAGAAGAACAACTTTAATCCACATGATATTTACAGCAGATCTCAGTTCAGTTTGATTGATTATCAAATATAGAATATTTACTGTAACAACACTGAGAGTAGAGCTGCACGATTCTGGATACACTGAGAATCATGATTTATTTTCTTAAATAGAGATCAAGATTATCTCATGATTCTGAACAAAACAAAATAATCTGTGACAAAATATGAATTGCTCGTAATGAAGGGTCAGAGCACGCACATCCAAAGATGTCTTGGCCAGGTGCAAGATCAAAAGGTACATCAAATAATATAAAAGATATCTGCACACTGTTGTTCTCCCTTTATTAAAAAAAATAAACAGTTAAAAGTGGAAGTGTTTCGGTCAAAGACCTTCTTCAGGCAAACACACACGTGACCGAAACGTTGCCATTTTTAACTGTTTTTTAATAAAGGGAGAACAACAGTGTGCAAATATCTTTTATATTATTATACAATATTAATTTCTGCAATCAATTTAACAGTGTTTAATTAATTTGAAAGAATTATTAACATTTTAATATCTAATATATATATATATATATATATATATATTAGTGCTTTCGAATGATTAATCGCATCCAAAATAAGTTTTTTTTTACATAATATATATATATTAGAGGTGGGCATAGATGAATTTTTTTAATCTAGATTAAAATGGCTCATTTGAATTCTGCCGAAGGCATTCAGAATATGTGTGCTACCCAAATAATGACTAAAAGTAAGTCTTTGAGAACCAGGTGGCGCATTAGACCAGGGGCTCATCTCCTGTTTCCAATTCAATTACACACATATTCTGAATACCTTCGGCAGAATTCAAATGAGCCATTTTAATCTAGATTAAAAAAATTCATCTATGCCCACCTCTAGTTTATACATTAAATATATTTAAATATGATATGAATTATATGAATATAAATATATACATGTAAATATTTTCAAAATATATACATGCATGTGTGTGTATTTATCTATACATAATAAATATACACAACACACACACATAATACAGTATTATGTAAACTCTTTTTTTATTTTGGATGCGATTTAATCGTTATTAATCATTTGACAGCATTAATATATATATATCTGTGTGTGTATATAATAAACCATTTTGTACTATTAAAATTGTGTAAAAGTGGTTTGAATGAAGGATTCAATGACTCACTCATGAATGTTTGTTTCATTTCTGGATGAATCAGCGTTTATGAACGAATCTCTAGATTGAATGATTCAATGATAAATACATTTTATAACAGTCACTTGTCTCCATCTACTGGAGAAACACTGTAATCATCGTTATTCGAAGCACCAGTTACTTTCAGAAGATCTACACAACCGCAGACATTAGTGTTTATATCCGAACTATAAACGTTCATCCCAGTATTTCTGTGATTAATATGAATGATTGTAAGACAGAAATAATACTTTGTGGTTGAAAGGACGGTTTGTGAAGCTGTTTCTTATCTAAACATGATAAAGGTTCTCTCTGTGTCAGCGGCTAAACTGATTTTAATGTTCCAGTATGATTTTTTCAAAGGTTTATTAAACACGGGGATGAATCGTTGTGATTTATAAATGAGATCTCGTGGTGTTTGAATCGAGATCACGATGTTTTAACGATTACTCGTGCAGCTCTAACTGACAGTGATCAGAGGAAAATATCTGATGTGTTTGATCAATAGAACGAGTCATAATTCATAATAATCTGTGTACGGTTCACTCTTGATCATTATATGAACATCAGAATAATATGTTGATTGTGTCTCATCAGCTCCTGTGATTCTGGATCCAAACACTGCATATCCATGTCTCGTCGTGTCTGATGATCTGACCAGTGTGAGAAGCAGCAGGAAAAATCACCTGATTCCTGATAATCCAGAGAGATTTGACAGGTGTCCATTTGTTCTGGGTTCAGAGGGTTTTAACTCAGGAACACACTGCTGGGATGTGGAGGTTAAAGAGAGTCCAGCCTGGAGTCTTGGAGTAACTACAGCATCAAACCAAAGGAAGGGATGGGTTTTCTTTAACACTGATGTCTGGAGTGTGGCGTACGGATTGTCTGAACGGTTTGGTTTTCCTGTTAAACAGGATCTTGAGCGTGTGAGAGTTGATCTGGACTATGACAGAGGAACAGTGTCATTCTCTGATCCTGTAACTAACACACATCTACACACATTCACAACCACCTTCACTGACACACTCTTTCCTTTCTTCTGTAGTTACTCTCTGAAGATCTTACCGTTCAATAGTCAGTAAACATTACACCTGTAGATCTGGATCGACCTGCTTTCATCTTTTACACTCATGTTACCAATATTTAATCCATTTCACAATTTCAATATTTGTTCAAAATAAGACTAAATTAATAATTGTTTATTTCACTTATATATGTTATATCATCATTCTTTCATTTATGTAAATTACTAAATGTACATATGAAAGTAAAAATTATTAAAAAAAGTTTTGCTCAGCATTCAAATGTTTCTCAGGTGGAGGATTTATTTATTTATTTATCTGAAAGGGTTTCAGTAAAATGTCAAATACTGAGATAAATATTCGGAAATGCACTTTAATAATTTAGTTGATCCATCTAAAGTACACTATGGATTATATACAGGCCTGTATTTTTAATTTAAAAGATTTAATAATATAAATAAAAGGGATATAGTCTATGATGAATAATGAACAAGTTTGAAATGTGCTTTTAATTCATATAATTATTATATAACTCCATGAATTATAATTAATTTACATAATCACAGCAGAATTTTGTCCCAATTCTGAGGGATTTGTTTTACAAAATCCATTTAATGAATGTATTCTATAGTCTTTGATCTTAAGAACTAGTTTGTTAAAGTTTAAAAAGTTATGGCCAGTCTTGAAGAAAAAAAGAAAAGAAAACAGATGACATTAAGACTAGTCTAAACCAGCCGCGGCCCACCCAATGTGAAGTTGCTTTTTCAAATGAATTATATTTATTAAACGATAATAATAATAAACGTATAGTTTCCCTACAACTTCATATATTTGCTTTAAAATGTTGTTACTGAAAGCCAGCTTAAGCACAGTACATTGCACACATTATGTTGCTTTGGCCGCGGAAGCATGGCAGCGGGTTTGTATTGAACGCACTTCATTCCACGATGCTTTTGTTCCTTCTTGTTTATTTGAGAAGATAATTGATCAACAAAATATATGTTAAACTTAAGATACAAATCATACAAAACGAAATTCATTCTCAAAAAGATATTCCTCACAAAACAAGAGAATATGAACTGGTCATAAATATGTCTGACCCGCTTCCTATCTTTCGGCGTACTGCGTCCCATTTGCTGCGGCCTTATGACGTTTACAATTTCCTTTCTTAAATAACAAATTGAACTAAAACACAAACAAATAATATTTAAACTTAAATAACAAAAATAAAAAGTACACTTTTTTAAATGGCTACAACACATTACTTTTCATGTAAATCATCCATGCTAACACACACAAAATGTTTTTTTTCCATCTATTAGATTGTGTTTTAATAACGTCTACACCTATCCCAAACCTACCCTTACAGTAATGCAGATACATTAAATATTGTTGTTCAGCATTTAAAAAAGGATGCAATATTGATGCGTGTGTAACGGATGTTTATGCCCGTGGTGTTAGTGTAATCCTCACTCCCCTGACCTCAAAAAGAGGTGCTCTAGCAACTGACGCTAGAGGCTGTAGCCTTTGGCGTTCCTTGTTAGAGCGCCCGCCTCCTGCGCCGGAATCCTGGGTTCGAGACTCGCTCGGAGCAAGAACGAGTTAGGATGGTGTGGACCCGGGAGGGGGTGTTACATTGGTGCCGTGACCAGGACGGGAGTGAGGTTCAGGGGGGTGAATGTAACGGATGTGTATGTCCGTGGTGTCAGTGTAAACCTCACTCCCCTGACCTCAAAAAGCCCCTTTTCGTGCGCGTCGGCCGAGAACGAGAGTGAGCTGCTGAATTGTGACGATGCGATCTTTCTGACATCATCAGATTCAGCGGTTAGTGCTCTGCAGGAAGAGCAGGAGATGTTTGAGGGCGAGGAAGTTGAGACTGAACCCTCTCAATCCTCCTGCACTGCATATGAACGAGTTTTTGGAGGTTATGGATCATAAAAATAAATCTTTCTGGCCATAAATCCCCAGCTCGAGCGAGCCTTCCTTTCTTCATAAATCTCGATGTGGAGGTTGAGAAGGAGTGGAAAAAGCTATTTTTTCTCGTATTCATAGGTTTCTGTATACTAGTTATGCTGACATTGAGGGGATGCGTGAAAATGGCTATGAGGGTATGCCCCCTGTGCAAGAGATGATAGCCAGCTTATCTCGCTGTGGGCGAGACATCCTCTCTCAAGGCTCCCTCCTTGCCATCTAAGCCCCTGAATCTTGCTTAAATGGCAGGGCATATGCAGCAGCAGGTCAGATCGTCGCTTCGTTGCACACTATGGCGGTGCTTCAGGCGTACCAGACTGATCTGCTGAAAGACCTGGATAAGGCTTTCTATAAAGTCCAGGTCTGAGCCCGAACAACCAGGGGTCCTAGCCCATCTCGGTCTGGGGATCAGAGATGGGCTCAGAAGGCTAGTCTCGCGACTCATGCCGCGAGAGAGGCGTGGGTCAGAGAGAGGCAAAACCTGAGGGAGGTGTTCCGGATGAAGCGTCCTATATGACACTTTCGTCCAGACCAGAGAAAGACATCTACTCCTTTCCCTTAGGGGGGCATCTGCCCTCTTATTCCTCTCTAATTCCCCTGCAACCAATGGATGAGTACGATCCATTTCTAAAGGCTATCGGCTATCGCAGTGACTGATTACCTCACTCGTCGATACTAGATCCAGGCTAGTAGCGCTCCCTGTTGGTAGAGCTAGCTTTGCTCCCCTCACCTAGAGGGTCATCTATGAGCAGGCCGCTCCCTTCTGAGCGTCTAAATTCCCTCTCATTCTGAGGAGTGAGTTCTCCACTCTCCAGAGCTCGTTGTTGGTAGAGCTAGCATTGCTCCCCTCACCTAGAGGGAAAAAAAAAAAAGGGTGTCGCTACCAAAGGGTCTGTTGAGACAGTCCCTCAGCAAGCTTGCGCAGAGCAAGCGGTAGCTTCTGAGTGACCGGCCAGGACCTAGTTATTACCACTAGGTGCTTGGCCATATCCCCTTAAAGGAATCGTTCTGATTCCAGACCTTTGAGCTCTACCCTGGGTCCGGTAGTTCCGGCACCCAGCAGGTAAGGATTTTAGGGTATGCAGCTCAGGCTTTCTGGCCGTAGGGGATAATATCACTGACAGCCATCAACCATCCCGGGGGCAACTCCCTTAGCCTGGTAGAGTTGGCTTAGTGCTCGCCTTTTTCGCGAAATTGGCTTGCACTCCCCTCAGCATGGTGGCGTGGGTATAGCGTTCCCCATAGCGACCCCTAGGGGACGCAGTTCGAAGTTCCCATGAAGGGGAACATCTCAAGTTACATATGTAACCAAGGTTCCCCGAGTGGGGAACGAGACACTGCGTCCCCTAGGCTTTGGGCCATGCTTCGGACGCAAGCTTCAGACGAAGAAGCGGATGATGTATTCTCCCGGCGGTCCTTATATTATGGTCGCGCCGGTTGTGACGTCATGGGCTGTCGCCGGCCAACGGATGGTGTTTTTACATATGTATCTTCAGACACGAGTCACGCTGAAGGCGTTCCCCATAGTGACCCCTAGGGGACGCAGTGTCTCGTTCCCCACTCGGGGAACCATGGTTACATACGTAACCTGAGACGATCTCAATGCACTGGCGTCTGAGAGACAAGTCCTAAGGGACCGTCTGCAAAGTGCGAAACGCGAAAAACGCATTATATAACTGCTCACATAAAATTCAAGGCATTAATGTTTGCCTACAGAACCAGTACTGGCTCTGCACCGCTTTACCTAAATTCAGTACTTCAGACATATGTGCCTCGAGAAGCTTGCGCTCTGCAAGTGAACAACGATTTATTGTTCATCCCAAAGAGACACAAAATCACTTTCACAGACTTTTACATGAACTGTTCCCATCTGGTGACCTGCACAACTCAATCCAAACTCAGTCCTCAGCCATCTTCAAGAATCTCTTCCATCTTTACTTGACCCTCTAACTCTAGCAATGTCTTTTCTAATTCTATTCTTTAAAAAAACACTAGCTTTTCTAATCTTTTTGTATTCTATCTGTTTTCTTTTTTATTTATTATAAAATTAACTAAAGCAAAACAGGCCTCTAACTCTAGCTTTGCTAATCGTTTTGTATTTGACCTGTTTTCTAAATTCTATTTATTTATTATATAATAAAAAATAACCTTGCTATGTGTACTGCGTTAAGCTAACTGAGACGTGTTATAGCACTTGCATAGCATTGCTGTTTTGTTGATTATGATTGCTTATATTGTCTTCATTTGTAGGTTGCTTTGGATAAAAGCTTCTGCTTAATGACTAAATGTAAATGTAAAGGGCTTCATTAAAACATGAAAGTAAAAATTATTTTAAAAAAAATTGTTCAGCAATCAAATGTTTCTCAGGTGTAGAATTTATTTATTTATTTATCTGAAAGGGTTTCAGTAATGTCAAATACTAAAATAAATATTCGGAAATGCACTTTAATCATTTAGTTGATCCATCTAAAGCACACTATGGATTATATACAGGCCTGTATTTTTAATTTAAGAGATTTAATAATAGAAATAAAAGGCATATAGACTATGATGAATAATGAATAAGTTTGAAATGTGCTTTTAATTTATAGAACTCTAATGAGAGCAGTCTCAGTACTATGATTTGGTCTAAAACCTGACTGGAAATCCTCAAATATATAATTTTTCTCTAAGAATGAACATAGTTGTGATGATACTACCTTTTATAATATCTTTGACAGTAAAGGGAGATTCGAGATTGGTCTGTAATTAATTAATAATTTGGGGTGAAGTTGTGTTTTTTTAATGAGAGGCTTAATAACAGACAGTTTGAAGGTTTTGGGGACATATCCTGATAACAATGATGAGTTAATAATATTCAGAAGAGGATCTATTACTTCTGGAAGCACCTCATTTAGGAGCTTAGATGGAACAGGATCTAACATGGTTTAGATGATTTAACAAGTTTATACAATTCTTCATTTCCAATAGAAGAGAATGAGGAGAATTGTTCTCCAGGGGATCTATAGTGTACTATCTGATGTGATACTGTGGCTAACAGCTGAATGGCTACAATTTTGTCTCTAATAGTTTTGATCTTGTAAGTAATGCTCATAATGTCATTACTGCTGTGCTGCTGGGTAGTGTCTGCACCTGCTGATGTTATATTCTTTTGTTAATTTAGCCACTGTATTGAATAAATTCGTTTGGGGTTTTGTTTGTTGTCTTCTAAAAAAGACAAGAAGTAAGTAGATCTAGCCATTTTTAAGTTTTTTTGTAGGAGAGAGTATTTTCCTGCCAAGTAATACGAAATACCTCTAATTTATTTTTTTTATCCACCTGCACTCCATTTTCCAGGCTGCTCTCTTTATGGCCCGAGTGTGCTCATTATACCATGGTTTTGGACTCTTTTCCTTAATCTTCCTTAAGCGCAAAGGAGTAACCGTATCTAAAGTGCTAGAAAAGATAGAGTCCATAGTTTCTGTTACATCATGAAGTTGTTCTGAGCTATTGGATATGCTGAGGAACTGAGATAAGTCATGAAGATTTGTGATAGAAGTGATGGTTCTACCATATTTGTAACAAGGAGTTGGCTTTACAGCTTTAGCTATATAGAATATACACAAAACTAGATAATGATCTGAGATATCACCGCTCTGTTGCAAAATTTAAACGCCACTGACATCAATTCCATGCGACTGTATTAAATCTAGAGTATGATGTCGACAATGAGTAAGTCCTGACACGTGTTGTTTAACAGCAATAGAGTTTAGAATGTCTGTAAAAACCGATTCCAAAGAATATTTTTCATTATTAACATGGATATAAAATCAGCAACAATTAGGACTTTATATGAAGCCAGCACTAACTCAGATAGAAAATCAGCAAATTCTTTAATAAAGTCTGTATGGTGCCCTGGTGGCCTGTATACAGTAGCCAGTACAAACATCACAGGGGATTTATCATTAACACTTGTTTCTTTGGATAACATTATATGAAGCACCATTACTGTCGGGTTTCAGCCCTCTGAGAATTACTGAAAATATTGCTATAAATTGTAGCAACACCTCCCCCTTTGCCTTTTGGATGTGGCTCATGTCTGTAACAGTAATCTTGGGTGGTAGACTCGTTTAAAGTAATGTAATCATCTAGTTTTAGCCAGGTTTCTGTCAAACAGAGCACATCTAGTTTATAGTCGGTGATCATCATTTACAAAAAGTGCTTTTGAAGAAAGGGATCTAATATTAGCCAAGCTTTATAGTTGGTTTATCTCTATTATATCTGTTTTTTATTTGTTGAACATCAATTAAATTGTTACTCTTACTTTGGTTTGGATGTTTTTTGTATTTTTTAGTTCAGGGAACAGACACAGTCTCTATAGTGTGATATCTAGGTGAAAGGGTCTCTATGTGCTGAGAATGAACTGACTTCTGTGACGTGAGGCAGCTAGCAGACGGCCGGTTTAGCAAGTCTGTCTGCTTCTTGACCCGGGCCACAGTTAGTCAAGTATGAACTCTAAGATAATGTGCCATATTTCTAGAGAGAAGAGCGGCACCACCCCAGGAGGTATGAAGCCCATCTCTTAGCAACAGGTCAGGTCTGCACCAAAAACTCGTCCAATTGTCTATAAAACCTATTTTATTCTGTGGGCACCACTTAGACATCCAGCCATTGAGTGACGACAGTCTGCTATGAATCTCATCACCCCGGTAAACAGGGAGCGGGCCAGAGCATATTACAGTGTCTGAAATCATACTTGCAAGTTCACACACCTCTTTAACATTATATTTAGTGATCTCCAATTGGTCGAACATCATTAGCGCCGATGTGAATAACAATCTTACTGAATTTATGTTAAGTCTTAGCCAGCACTTTTAAATTTGCCAAGATGTCAGGTGCTCTGGCTCCCGGTTAACATTGGACTATGGTGGCTGGTGTCTCTATTTTCACGTTCCATACAATAGAATCGCCAATAACTAGATCTCTTTCATCAGGTTTCTCAGTGAGTGCATCATTGAGTGGGAAGAACCTGTTTGATGTTCTGATCGGAACGGAAGAGCGGTGTTTTGACCCGTGACTAGGCCGTCTCACAGTCACACAGTTGCCCTGCTGCAGAGTTACTGAAACCAGAACCGAACAATGTACAGGACTCCCTGAGATAGTCGCATCCAAAGCAGTGTAAAGTGTTTTTAATGCTGAATTAACTGAAAATAGATGCATTTATCAACAATTATGCGAATTAAAATCACTGAAAATTGACAAAATATACCTTATTTCTAAACACCACTTTTGAATAAATGTAATTTAATGTGGACCCTGATAATTATGGAAGGTTTCTAAGACCTACTAAGAATATTACAGGTATTGTCACACACACAGAGAGGGAAAAAACTCCTTTTTATAATTTTTATGTGTCCAGTAATAAGAATAATAATAAAACAATGCACTGGCTCCTATTAGTCTTGAGTGTTAAAGGGTTAAACAGAACTAAAGGTGATCAGAAACTCCACCCTCTTACAACACTTACCAGGAAGAGACTGACTTGGCATTTCTCCGTCTTGTCAAACTGATTTTCTTCTCTTTGACAAAAGCAAACAAGAATCAGCCATCAGTGGATGAACAATGAAGAGAGAAATAAGTAGTTTGTTTCTGAACAGTCAGCAGATCTTTGTGATTCTCGTGGTTATTCATTTTATTTAAACCGTTAATCAGAAAGTGAAAGTAAAGTTTAGGTTGCTGGAGCTCAAACAGTGAAAATGGCTTCATCGGCTGAATATGACTATAATTGTCCCGTGTGCTGTGACATCTTCAAGACTCCTGTTATTTTATCATGTAGTCACAGTGTCTGTAAAGAGTGTCTTCAACAGTTCTGGAGAATCAAGAAAACTCAGGAGTGTCCCGTCTGCAGGAGAAGATCCTCAAAAGATCGCCCTCCAGTAAATCTGGCATTACAAAACTTGTATGAGTCGTTCCTGAAGGAGAGAAACGAGAGCCGTTCATCAGGATCAGAGGAGATCTGCAGTTTACACCGAGAGAAACTCAAACTCTTCTGTCTGGAGGACAAACAGCCTGCGTGTGTAGTGTGCTTTACTTCAAAACAACACGACAATCACAAATTCAGACCAATAAGTGAAGTGGTTTCATCATATAAGGTAGGACAAATGTCTCTTGTTTCATGTATAAAGAACAATAAGTAATTGTAAACACAGATATCATCACATTCAGGCACTCAATATCTCTCTCTGCCATTTTACTCAACTTCATATGACATAAACTCTGCTGTAAAAAGTATTTGCCCCCATACTGAGCTACTGGGCCAAGTTTGTTTTTTCTTTTCCATTTGAAGATGAAAGCTCTCACTCTAGTTCTTTGGAGTCCAAGAGTCTTTAAAATGGTTTTGTAACCCTTCCAGATTGATGGATTTCAATTAAGTTTTGTCATAATTTCTAAAATACTTTTTTCAGTGCACTGTATGATCACTGTATTCTCTTCTCTTCACTGTAATCTGTTTTATATAATTCAGGCCTGTTTTATATATATATTTTTTTTGTTCAATTCTAGGAGGAGCTCAATACAGCACTGAAGTCCTCACAGGAAAAACTTAGAAAGAGAGAAAACATGAAAAGAAAGTTTGAGAAAACCGTTCAACACATCAAGGTGAGGAAACACAATCAAGAGTCGTTTTCAGTACAGGTGTAGGACCATGAAACAGAAACGACCATTGAATAAAATGCGCTTGGTTGCGCTGGTGCCTCCATGTCCTGCGCTTTAACTTCCACTCTCCGCACAAACTACTGGATGCAGCCCACATTTATCTAGATTTAACATTTAAACATTACATGCTTGAACTGTTTTAGTATATCTCTAGATTTTATTTTAGGAAAGTTGTGATGATTTGAGAAGGCTAAATTGATCAAACATGGCTATGATCAGCCTGCCGGTCTGCCCCTGGCCGCTTGGTCGTTACTTTAAGAAAGAACAAAATTATTTAACGAACAAAAAAATTTATTAAAAAAAATGAAACTAATTATAATCACTTTGTCATTACATACAAAACTGAACTATTTTAATAGCTGGAACAGTATAATCTGATTTGGGAGAAGAGGGAACAAAGACGGGCTCCGGTAATTCTGTTAAGCTGTCGGACACGGGCCTGGCTAGAGCCTAAATTTGAGGCCCGTGCACGGCTCTACCGGGAACGCGATCGCGATTTCTACCGAGGGGTATTCTACCGGAACGTGATCTGTGAGGAGGGGGACACCAACAGCCCCCCCCCAATGAATATTCTGCCCAGAGGCGCCCCTGGTTGTAAGTGACGAGCAGCGATCTGCTTCTGGGTCTGTTATATGTCAGGTGTCTGAGTTTCTCTTGGAGCTGGATGATGTGATGTGTTGATGTGTGTTGATTGAGATGATTGAAGTGAATGTGATTTGATTTCAGTCTCAAGCTGGGCACACAGAGCGTCAGATTAAACAGCAGTTTGAGAAGCTTCATCAGTTTCTCAGAGATGAAGAAGAAGCTACAATCACTGCACTGAGAGATGAAGAGGAGCAGAAGAAGCAGATGATGAAGGAGAAGCTGGAGGAGATGAACAGACTCATCTCAGCTCTTTCACACACAATCAAAGACACGGAGGAGATGATGAAAGCCAATGACGTCTGCTTTCTAAAGGTCTGATTTCAGATCATCCATTGATTGATTGATTGATTGATGATTGATTGATTGATTGATTGATTGATTGATTGATTGAGTTCTTGATGATAAATGGTGTATTTGTTCTGCAGGAGTTTCCAGTCACGATGGAAAGGTGAGTGATCTTCTGATGTCTCTGGTCTCTCTGTTTCTGATCCAAATCCACTGCGGTTCTGATCCTGAATGTTCTTCCAGAGTCCAGATCTCAGAGCCGGATCCACAGATGCCTTCTGGAGCTTTGATTCATGTGCCACGATACTTGGGCAACCTGCCCTTCAGAGTCTGGAAGAAGATGCAGGACATTGTCCAAAACAGTGAGTCTGGAGAAGATCTGTGCTGTTACACATACACTGGAAATGATGCATGAGGGAATATTTACAGATTTCAGCATTATGTGTGAATAACCAGATGAGCTACTACACCAGAATGAGCCGTAAACAAGAGAAGAACAACTTTAATCCACATGATATTTTCAGCAGATCTCAGTTCAGTTTGATTGATTATCAAATATAGAATATTTACTGTAACAACACTGAGAGTAGAGCTGCACGATTCTGGATAAATTGAGAATAATTATTGTTTTTTGTCTCAAATAGAGATCACGATTATCACATGATTCTGAACAAAACTAAATAATTTGTGACAAAATATTAATTGCTCTTAATGAAGGGTCAGAGCACGCACATCCAAAGATGTCTTGGACAGGTGCAAGATCAAAATGTACATCAAATAATAGAAAAGATATCTGCACACTGTTGTTCTCCCTTTATTAAAAAACAGTTAAAAGTGGCAATGTTTCGGTCAAAGACCTTCTTCAGGCAACCACACACAGTGTGCAGATCTTTTTTCTATTATTATATATATATATATTAGTGCTTTCAAATGATGATTTTTTTTTTTACATAATATATATCTGCGTACTGGGTATATTTATTAAGTATATATAATAATAAACACAAACATGTTATGCTTATATATTAAATATATTTAAATATTATATAAACTATATGAATATAAATATATACATGTATGTTTGTGTATTTATCTATACATAATAAATATACACAACACACACACATGAATTATGTAAAAAATAATTTTATTTTGGATGCGGTTAATAGTGATTAATCATTTGACAGCATTAATATATATATATATAATAAACCATTTTTTACTATTAAAATTGTGAAAAGGGGTTTGAATGAAGGATTCAATGACTCACTCATGAATGTTTGTTTAGTTTCTGGATCAAAATGTCTGATGTGTTTGATCAATAGAACGAGTCATAATTCATAATAATCTGTGTACGGTTCACTCTTGATCATTATATGAACATCAGAATAATATGTTGATTGTGTCTCATCAGCTCCGGTGATTCTGGATCCAAACACTGCAGATCCACGTCTCGTCGTGTCTGATGATCTGACCAGTGTGAGATTCAGCGAGAACAATCCACTGATTCCTGATAATCCAGAGAGATTTGACTCTTATCCATGTGTTCTGGGTTCAGAGGGATTTAACTCAGGAACACACTGCTGGGATGTGGAGGTTAAAGAGAAATACTGGAGTCTTGGAGTAACTACAGCATCAAACCAAAGGAAGGGAGGTGTTTTCTTTCACACTGATGTCTGGAGTGTGGAGTACGGATGGTTTGAACCGTTTCGTTTTCCTGTTAAACGGGATCTTAAACGGTTTGGTTTTCCTGTTAAACAGAAGCTCGAGCGTGTGAGAGTTGATCTGGACTATGACAGAGGAACAGTGTCATTCTCTGATCCTGTAACTAACACACATCTACACACATTCACATCCACCTTCACTGACACACTCTTTCCTTTCTTCCGTAGTATTTCTCATCTGAAGATCTTACCGTTCAATAGTCAGTAAACATTACACCTGTAGATCTGGATCGACCTGCTTTCATCTTTTACACTCATGTTACCAATATTTAATCCATTTCACAATTTCAATATTTGTTCAAAATGAGACTAAATGAAGAATTGTTCATTTCACTTATATATGTTATATCATCATTCGTTCATTGATGTAAATTACTAAATGTACATATGAAAGTAAAAATTATTAAAAAAAGATTTGCTCAGCATTCAAATGTTTCTCAGGTGGAGGATTTATTTATTTATTTATCTGAAAGGGTTTCAGTAAAATGTCAAATACTGATATAAATATTCGGAAAAGCACTTTAATAATTTAGTTGATCCATCTAAAGTACACTATAGATTATATACAGGCCTGTATTTTTAATTTAAGAGATTTAATAATATAAATAAAAGGGATATAGTCTATGATGAATAATGAACAAGTTTGAAATGTGCTTTTAATTCATAGAATTATTATATAACTCCATGAATTATAATTAATTTACATAATCACAGCAGACTTTTGTCCCAATTCTGAGGGATTTGTTTTACAAAATCCATTTAATTAAGGTATTCTATAGTCTTTGATCTTAAGAACTAATTTGTTAAAGTTTAAAAAGTTATGGCCAGTCTTGAAGAAAAAAAGAAAAGAAAACAGATGACATTAAGACTAGTCTAAACCAGCCGCAGCCCACCCAATGTGAAGTTGGTACTTTTTCAAATGAATTATATTTATTAAACGCTAATAATAATAAGCGTATAGTTTCCCTACAACTTCATATATTTGCTTTAAAATGTTGTTACTGAAAGCCAGCTTAAGCACAGTACAAGCACACATTATGTTGCTTTGGTCGCGGAAGCATGGCAGCGGGTTTGTATTGAACGCACCTCATTCCACGATACTTTTGTTCCTTCTTGTTTATTTGAGAAGATAATTGATCAACAAAATATATGTTAAAATTAGAGGTGGGCATAGATTAATTTTTTTAATCTAGATTAATCTAGATTAATCTTGGAATTAATCTAGATTAAAATGGCTCATTTGAATTCTGCCGAAGGCATTCAGAATATGTGTGCTACCCAAATAATGACTAAAAGTAAGTCTTTGAGAACGGGTTTCTCAAGCCAGGTGGCGCATTAGACCAGGGGCTCATCTCCTGTTTCCAAAATGCATCACAAACTTTAATCTCTTCCCGTCCCAATCCCACGAAAAAACTGGAGGAAAATCCCGTTCCACTCCCGGAAGAATGACTCCCATTCCCTCCCACTCCCGTGTTGTTGTTTTTTTTTTTTTTTTTTTTTTTTGCCGATAACTGTCAATTACAGTAAAAATATAGTTCAGATCACAGCGTGCCCACCTTATTAGTTGAATAAAAAACCCAAATGTCGTTTTTTTTTTGGTATTATATTGAACTGAAAGCCATCTTATGCACAGTGTTGCACAGATTAAATTTCATGTAAATCATCCATGCTAACACACACGTCTTCTATTTTTATTTTCACTCTATAGATATATTTTTCAAAGACGGAGTTTCGAAGTTTCTCGCTCAGTTTTCAGTTAAGTTCACATGAGACCATAAAGCGCATCCTGTTTGCTTAAAAGTTATACCCAGAACGTTTCGTTGTATTCTGAGTGCACACAAATAAACGTAGAGTCTTTACAGATTCGAAAGATGTATTAGGCTACTTTTATCTGTATGACCAAGAATGACGGAGATTTTAAGAGCAAGTGAGCGCACCGGAGCCTGTCCTGCAGCAAACGCGCTTCCACACAAACACTTCAATAGCGCACATTTCTCTAGGTTAACATCATATTGAGCGGCCATGTAAAAGTTGCTACTACATACATCTTTCAGATGAAAAGCCATATTTGAGGTTGATGAATGATGATGGTGAGCGTTTGGATGTCCTGCCCGAGAGTGTATTACCACACAGACCAGCCGTTAACAATCTGTCCATCACGGACTGCGAGCCTCTAGTTCGAAGACTCGTTCTCGCCCCCTACAGTGCAATTCGGCTAGGTATACATCCGCGCTAAAATATCAGGGTGAAAGTCATCATAGCTTGCGTAGTATAGACCCAGCTCCCAACCCAACTTTGAGAATAGATTAACAGCGATATTTTTTTTTATCGCCGATAAGAGTCTCACGTTAATGCAGCACGTTAACGCCGATAACGGCCCACCACTAGTTAAAATTAAGATACAAATCATACAAAATGAAATTCATTCCCAAAAAGATATTCCTCACAAAACAAGAGAATATGAACTGGTCATAAATATGTCTGACCCGTTTCCTATCTTACCACACCCACTTTCCAAGATGGCAGCCTATTTTTTGTCCTGTTTAGTGTTTGTTTGTTTTAAGCTTGTCTTTTTAATGGTTTTTAACATCCTCTCTAACAAAATTGTTTGCTTTTAACAAAGTTTGGTGAAAGCAATTTGAAAAATGTGTGGTTTACTCCACAACTTATGAACTATTGTGTATCTGAGTTGGAGAACTATTCCAGGTGCTGTGCCTAATCAGTCTGGCCCTTCAACCATTAACAATTTGCTGCTGTGGGGTTTTGTTTTTTGCCCGATAAAGCAGTACAGGCCTACTGTTTTTTTTGGAGTACGAGTGGGACGTGTGCCTGGATTCTGTGTTCATCTACTTTCGGTGTAAACCTGCATCACTCTGCCTGCACCAGCTATAGCCTGGGTCTACACTAAATACAGCCTGGTCTCCTGCTCCAGCCATAGTCTGGGTCTCCACTACAGACTGGGTCTCTGGCTGTAGCCTGGGTCTCCTTCAGCTACAGCCTGGGTCTCTACCAGCTATAACCTGGTTTCATCTACTGCCTGGCCTACATTCCACCAGCTACCAGCTACAGCCTGGGACTCCACTAGCTATCAGCTATAACCTTGGGTCTCTACTAGCTACACTCCGGCTACCCTGCTCTGTGGTGTGCAAATTCCACCATGGCGAGTATGATTCTTGCTTTTCTGTCTTTGCTCTGTCTGCCTAAAATCTCAGAGTATGAAGTGCACCGGGAGGTCCAAATGAGCGACTATAATGTTTCCTTAAATGCACTTTATTTGTTACCACGATCAAAGGTTACTGGCTATGCACAGGATTTGGTCGGCAGTCAGGGTGGCTGGATGTATGGCATGAGCCCGGTTTCACAACATGGAAACTTGAAATATTTTTTAAGCCTGTTCCTTTTAAATGACTGTTTTATTCCATCAAAAAACTCTTGCCCCAAAATCACAATGAGTGGTGACTCTAAAAATTGCAGAAAGCACTGTCTTAATACATGTATGTTGAAATGTATTATTACACTTATGTTGCTGATGTCAGGAAATGTGCAACCTAACCCAGGTCCTGGGACCGATATGATATCGTTGCAAACTCCTGCTGATTTTCTAAATAGGTCTGGTATTGGTTTTGTGCACATAAATGTGAGAAGTCTATTGCCAAAAATCGATATGGTCAGAATTTGCGCCAAATCGACAAATGTTGATATTATGGTGTTATCTGAGACATGGCTGGGTAGATCCACTCCTGATAGTTATATTTATATGGAGGGGTATAATATATTTCGTACTGATCGTCGTGCTAAAGGTGGAGGAGTGGCGATCCATGTAAAAAAAACTAGCTACAGTACAATTATCCAAGTCTGTGCCTAAACAATTTGAATTACTAGTGTTGAAAATTGAATTATCGCAGAATTGTGTTTTGACAGTTGCGGGATGCTATAGACCTCCTTCTGTGCCAAAATACACTTTGTCCTCATTGTCTGATTGTTTGTCATCTATGAAATATACCGAATTGGCTTTAATGGGTGACTTAAATTGGGACTGGCTAACTCCTGCATCTGATTTAATTAAAGGTTTTTGGGATTTAGCGAATTTGACCCAAATTATAGACTCGCCTACCAGGCCAAATCCTAAACATCCTGAAAAGTCTACACTCCTTGATTTGTTTTTAAACAAATATGCCGCAGAAATACAAAGCTACTGCTGTTTTTGTAAATGATATGAGTGATCACTGCGTTATTGCTGGTGTGAGAGATACCAAGATATCTAAATGTAAGCCGCGTATTATAATTAAGAGAAATTTGAAGTTGTTCTGTGAACAAGCTTTTTTAATTGATCTTAATTTTTGAGACTGGACCAGGGTAAATTTGATCCCGGAGCCCGAGATAGCGTTGCAATATTTTAAATCACTATTCTTGGACATTATAAACAAGCATGCTCCTTTTAGAAAATATAAGATTAAAGGGCTTGATAATCCATGGTTTTCACAGAAGTTGTCTGATCTAATCCATGACCGTGATCTTGCTTGGTCAAAGGCAAAGAATTCCAAAAATAGCTCAGATTGGCAGCATTTTAGGTACCTGAGAAATAAATGTGTCACTCAAATACGCAAAGCAAAATCAGATTTTTTATGTAAATGAAATGTGTGATAGTTCAGTTAATCCCTCTAAATTTTGTCTTCTGACTCTAGGGATACTGTCATGCCAAATATATTGAAGTTGAATGATACAATTATTACAGACAGGAAAAGTATGCTAGATTCCCTAAACCAGCACTTTATATCTTCTGGGTTGTTGTTTGAGCATACAACACAACAACAGAGGAGACAAGAGGCGGACTAGGTTAACTCTCTGTCTAGGGTTGGAAAATGTACCTATCGATTTTGATTTTGTTCCTATTGAAGCAATGCACTCCAGGAGGTATATGATGCTCTTAGAAGGTTAAATACCAAGAAATCCTCTGCACTGTCCTGATGGGTTGGATCCATACTTTTTAAATATTGCTGCTGAACATATTGCAGAACCTTTGACACACATTTTCAATTTGACTATTGAAACTGGGGTTTTATTAATACCTAGTGTATTGAAGTCAGCATATGTCACTCCTTTATTAAAGGGTGGGGACCGATCAAATCCAAATAATTATAGGCCAATATCTATGCTATCTGCTTTAGCCAAGGTCTTGGAAGGGCTTATAAGTGACCAGTTGAAAGACTATTTAGAAACAAAAAACATTTTAAATGATTTGCAGTCGGTTTTCATAAAAAACATAGCACTGTCACTGCCACTATGAAAGTGTTAAATGATTTCATAAGTGCTGTTGATTCTAAAGAATATTGTGCTGTGTTGTTCCTAGATCTTTCAAAGGCGTTTGACACAGTTGACCACTATATCCTGGCTCAGAGATTGGTGGATATTGGAATGTCTCCAAAAGCTGTCAAATGGTTTAGCAACTATTTGAGTGGCCGAACACAAAGTGTTCAGGTTGATGATGTGTCCTCAAACTCATTACTTATACAAAATGGTGTCCCCCAGGGGTCCATTTTGGGTCCCATTTTATTTAATATCTATATAAATGATTTGTGTCAGAATGTAACAAAAGCAAAGTGTCATTTTTATGCAGATGACACCGTTTTGTATAGTTCTGCCTCATCCTTAACAAGTGCCTTAGAAGATCTGCAATCTGCTTTTAACTATATTCAGAAGAATCTTCATAAAATGAGACTTGTTTTAAATTCAGACAAAACCAAAATGATGTGTTTTTCTAAATCAAGGAAAACAGACGATGCTTGTCAAATTGTTACACAAGATGAGAAAGTAATTGAACGAGTATCAGTCTATAAATATCTTGGTTTCCTTTTAGAAGAAAGTTTGTCTTTTAAGCAGTATATAGTGTTTAACAAAAAAACTTAGAGTAAAGTTGGGTTTCTATTATAGAAACAAAGGCTGTTTCTCTTTTAGTGTGAGAAAAACACTTATACAAGCAACATTTCTGTCAATGCTGGATTACGGTGATATTTTATACATGCATGCAAATCAATCTTCGTTGAAAATGCTGGATTCAGTATATCATGCATCATTAAGATTTGTAACTAAGTCTAGTTTTCGTACTCATCATTGTAGCTTGTATGAGAGTGTTGGTTGGCTGTCTTTGCACAATCGCAGGCTAGAGCACTGGTATATTTTTCGTTTTAAGGCTATACTGTACAAATTGCCTTGTTATCTATGTTCTCTTCTGACTCTTAAAGTCACTACCAGCAAATGTAATCTTCGATCATATGGGCAAATCATGTATGATATTCCACGAACGAGAACTGTCTTTGGTGAAAGTGCTTTTAAAGTCTTTGCACCTTTATCTTGGTATAAATTGCAGAATCATCTAAAATTGGACTATTTACCAACAATGACACAGTTTAAAATTAGGATAAAGGACTATCTGAGTACTAAATGCACATGTGCTATTACTGAGCGTTGCTGGTAATTATGTTGAGATGATGTTGAATTGCCAACTGTCTTTTTTTTGTTAAATGTTGTTGTGTTGTTCTTGTTACTGTATATGTTTTTTTTTATTATGGAACTTTATTAAACTTTTTTAAATGGCTACAACACATTCAATTTCATGTAAATAATCCATGCTAACACACACAAAATATATTTTTTTTATCTATTAGATTGTGTTTTAATAACGTCTACACCTACCCCAACCCCAAACCTACCCTTACAGTAATGCAGATACATTAAATATTGTTGTTCAGCGTTTAAAAAAGGATGCAATATTGATGCGCGCATGCGCAGTAAGCAGAGGCAGGAAAATCTGACGGGTGGATAAAGTTCGGCAAGACATTCACAGATTCGACTTTTCCGGATCAAAAGCTCGTGAGCAAAACGTTTTTACGGCACAAATGACCCTCTTTTCATTCGTAGTGATGTAGTAAACAAGCTACAAGCGTGTTTTCCTCAAAACAAGCTTTCCTCCGCTCCGTACAAAATACATTGATCTCAATGCGCTGGCGTCTGAGAGACAAGTCCTAAGGGACTTTCTGCAAAGTGCGAAACGCGAAAAACGCGTTATTTAGCTGCTCACATAAAATTCAAGGCATTCATGTTTGCCTACAGAACCAGCACTGGCTCTGCACCGCTTTACCTAAATTCAGTACTTCAGACATTTGTGCCTCGAGAAGCTTGCATTCTGCAAGAGAACGACGCTTTATTGTTCATCCCAAAGAGACACAAAATCACTTTCACAGACTTTTACATGAACTGTTCCCATCTGGTGACCTGCACAACTCAATCCAAACTCAGTCCTCAGCCATCTTCAAGAATCTCTTCAATCTTTATTTGACCCTCCAACTCTAGCAATCTCTATTCTAATTCTATTCTTTAAAAAAACAGATTTTCTAATCTTTTTGTATTCTGTCTTTTTAATTTTTAATTTATTTATTACATAATAAAAATAACCTTGCTATGTGTACTGCGTTAAGCTAATTGAGACGTGTTATTACACGTGCATAGCATTGCTGTTTTGTTGATTATGATTGCTTCTATTGTCTTCATTTGTAAGTTGCTTTGGATAAAAGCTTCTGCTAAATGGCTAAATGTACATATGAAAGTAAAAATTATAAAAAAAAAGATTTGCTCAGCATTCAAATGTTTCTCAGGTGGAGGATTTATTTATCTGAAAGGGTTTCAGTAATGTCAAATACTAAGATAAATATTCGGAAATGCACTTTAATAATTTAGTTGATCCATCTAAAGCACACTATGGATTATATACAGGCCTGTATTTTTTATTTAAGAGATTGAATAATATAAATAAAAGGCATATGGACTATGATGAATAGTTAATAAGTTTGAAATGTGCTTTTAATTCATAGAACTCTAATGAGAGCAGTCTCAGTACTATGATACGGTCTAAAACCTGACTGGAAATCCTCACATATATAATTTTTCTCTAAGAAGGAACATAGTTTTGACGATACTACCTTTTATAATATATTTGACAGTAAAGGGACATTCGAGATTGGTCTGTAATTAATTAATTATTTTAATTATCGTCCAGCTCACCATTGCCCCCGCTGGTCCTGTCCAGCTCCCCTTGGCCTCCGCTGGTCCCGTCCAGCTCCCCTTGGCCTCCGCTGGTCCCGTCCAGCTCCCCTTGGCCTCCGCTGGTCCCGTCCAGCTCCCCTTGGCCTCCGCTGGTCCCGTCCAGCTCACCTTGGCCTCCGCTCGTCCCGTCCAGCGCCCCTCCTGCGCTTCCCGAGCGCCCCGAGGCTCCGCGCAACCCAAGTGCCCGCGAGAATCAGCGCTACCCGAGCGCCCACGAAAGTCTGCGCTTCCAGAGCGCCCCCAAGAGTTGTTCCTCTGCAGCTCACCTGGGCCTCCGCTGGTCCTGTCCAGCTCACCTTGGCCCACGCTGGTCCCGTCCAGCTCACCCTTAGCTCCGCTGGTCCTCTCCAGCTCACCTTTCCCTCCGCTGGCCCTGTCCAGCTCGCCTTCCACGGCTCCTGAGCGCCCCCCTGAGACGGGGAGCTTCCCCAAGAAAATTTGGGGGGGGGGCTACCCTCCATGGCTACCTAAGCTCCCCGATCCGCCATGGCCTCCCAAGCTTCCTGCTCCGCCATGGAGGCATCCCAAGCTCCCTGCTCCGCCATGGCCGCCCGAGCACCCTGCTCCGCCATGGCCGCCTGAGCACCCTGCTCCGCCATGGCCGCCAGAATCCCCGGATCCGCCATGGCCGCCCGATCCGCCATGCCCGCCCGAGCACCCTGCTCCGCCATGGCCGCCGGAATCCCCGGATCCGCCATGGCCGCCTGATCCGCCGTGGCCGCCTGAATCCCCGGATCCGCCATGGGTACCGGAACGGGCACCGCCCTGGAGGTCACCTGTCCGGTCTCCAGGTCCTTGAGGCCTCCAGAGTGCCCACCCCCCCTCCCCTTTCGATGTCGTACGGCGCGGGACGCGCCTATTGGAAGGGGGGGGTAATGTCAGACTTTGTCTTCCTTTTCCTTGTGTTTCCACACCCTTATATGGTCCTTGCTGTTTCCTGTCATTAGTTCATTCATCCCCATCTGTGTTTGATTTGCTCCTCACCTGTTGCTGTTTCCCTTGATTATGTTATGTGTTCATAAGCCCTGAGTTTTCCCTGAGTCTTTGTCCGTCAACTCATCTATGTACGTTGATGTAGTTGTGTGTCTTGTGTTCCTTCATTAAATCCCATGATTTACCTTACCTCTCGTCTCCCGCGTCCTTCCCGCTACACGACCGTGACAATATTATTTTGTTAATTTAGCCACTGTATTGAATAAATACTTGGGGTTGTGTTTGTTTTCTTCTAAAAGAGACATGAAGTAAGTATATCTAGCCATTTTTTAATTTTTTTGTAGGAGAGAGTATTTTCCTGCCAAGCAATACGAAATACCTCTAATTTATTTTTGTATCCAGCTGCGCTCCATTTTCCAGACTGCTCTCTTTATGGCCCGAGTGTGCTTATTATACCATGGTGTTGGACTCTTTTCCTTAATCTTCCTTAAGCGTAAAGGAGCAACCGTATCTAACGTGCTAGAAAAGATAGAGTCCATCGTTTCTGTTACATCATCAAGTTGTTCTGAGCTATTGGATATGCTGAGGATCTGAGATAAGTAATGAAAATTTGTGATAGAAGTGATGGTTCTACCATATTTGTAACAAGGAGTTGGCTTTACAGCTTTAGCTATATGGAATATACACAAAACTAAATAATGATCTGAGATATCACCGCTCTGTTGCGAAATTTAAACGCCACTGACATCAATTCCACTGAGTGTGGAGAAACCTGTTCTGATCGGAATGGAAGAGAGCGGTGTTTTGACCCGTGACTAGGCCGCCTCACAGTCACACAGTTGCCCTGCTGCAGAGTTATTGAAACCAGAACCGAACAATGTACAGGACTCCCTGAGATAGTCGCATCCAAAGCAGTGTAAAGTGTTTTTAATGCTGAATTAACTGAAAATAGATGCATGTATCAACAATTATGTAAGTTAAATGACTGAAAATTGACAAAATATACCTTATTTCTAAACACCCCTTTGAATAAATTTTATTTCATGTGGACCCTGAACATTATGGAAGGTTTCTAAGACCTACTAAGGATATTACAGGTATTGTCACACACACAGAGAGAGAAAAAAACTGTTTTTTATCATTTTTATGTGTCCAGTAATAAGAATAATAATAAAAAAAATGCATTGGCTCCTATTAGTCTTGAATGTTAAAGGGTTAAACAGAACCAAATGTGATCAGAAACTCCACCCTCTTACAACACTTACCAGGAAAAGATTGTCATTTCTCCGTCTTGTCAAACTGATTTTCTTCTCTTTGACAAAAGCAAACAAGAATCAGCCATCAGTGGACGAACAACGAAGAGAGAAATAAGTAGTTTGTTTCTGAACAGACAGCAGATCTTTGTGATTCTCATGATTATTCATTTTATTTAAACCGTTAATCAGAAAGTGAAAGTAAAGTTTAGGTTGCTGGAGCTCAAACAGTGAAAATGGCTTCATCAGCTGAATATGACTATAATTGTCCCGTGTGCTGTGACATCTTCAAGACTCCTGTTATTTTATCGTGTAGTCACAGTGTCTGTAAAGAGTGTCTTCAACAGTTCTGGAGAACCAAGACAAATCAGGAGTGTCCCGTCTGCAGGAGAAGATCCTCAAAAGAAATTATTCCATTAAATCTTGCATTACAAAACTTGTGTGAGTCGTTCCTGAAGGAGAGAAACGAGAGCTGTTCAGGATCTGATGAGATCTGCAGTTTACACCGAGAGAAACTCAAACTCTTCTGTCTGGAGGACAAACAGCCGGTGTGTTTTAGTGTGCAGAGATTCAAAACAACACGACAATCACAAATTCAGACCAATAAGTGAAGTGGTTTCATCATATAAGGTAGGACAAATGTCTCTTGTTTCATGTATAAAGAACAATAAGTAATTGTAAACACAGATATCATCACATTCAGGCACTCAATATTTCTCTCTGCCATTTACTCAACTTCATATGACATAAACTCTGCTGTAAAAAGTATTTGCCCCCATACTGAGCTACTGGGCCAAGTTTGTTTTTTTCTTTTCCATTTGAAGACGAAAGCTCTCACTCTAGTTCTTTGGAGTCCAAGAGCCTTTAAAATGGTTTCGTAACCCTTCCTATATAAGTTCTTTGTCATAATTTCTAAAATACTTTGTTCAGTGCACTGTATGATCACTGTATTCTCTTCTCCTCACTGTAATCTGTTTTATATATCAGGCCTGTTTTATATATATATTTTTTTTTGTTCAATTCTAGGAGGAGCTCAATACAGCACTAAAGTCCTCACAGGAGAAATTTAGAAAGAGAGAAAACATGAAAGGAGAGTTTGAGAAAACAGTTCAACACATCAAGGTGAGGAAACACAATCAAGAGTCTTTTTCAGTACAGGTGTAGGACCACGAAACAGAATTATTTAATATAATGGATGAAGTTTATTATTGTTGTAAACAGGGGCGCTGTAACGGGGGGGGGGGGGGGGGAGTTAGGATGATTCTAAGAGCTCGACGATGGGCGGGGGGGGGGGGGGGGGGCGGGGGGGGGAGAAACGTGATTTCTACCGAGGGGAACGCTAGAGCCCTGCATTTCAGTCCGGCCCCGGCGGGCCCCGACTTTTTTACGCCTCTAGGGCCAGGCTTCGGGCCAATTTTCACGTCATAGTTCAGACGCGGGCCGGCCCTCGGGTCTGTTTTAAAATTGCAGCGCTCGTGGACACGAGACCGTGTGACTGTCAAGAGCGGCTCGACGGTGTTTAGAGTCCCGCAGCAGCAGCGAGCGCCGTCAGCGCAGCTGAAGAGTTCTGCTTCAAATGCACGCAATAGACTGAAGCTTGCTGCAAAGCCCCAGCAAAAGTTATTACCATGAATGTGTTGGGGGGAAATAGTAAGGAGATATTTAAATTATTTACTAATAAACTAGTGTTTTCTTTGTCAGTGTCGCAAAGATGAAGATGATTATCCTGACTCGCCATCTCCTCATTAGACACGCCTTTAGAGAGAAGTGCATTGTAACGCGGTTCGTAAATACGGGAAGAAGGAGGCGGGAACCGGCGAACATTCAACACATTTAATAATCAAATAAACAAACATAACAGAAAAGCGGCAGCTCCTCGCGGACGACTGCCGCACACAAAACACAAACTAAAACCCAGGCCTGGTCCTCTCTCCTCTTCCACTGTTGTCACTCCTCATTTAACCCTTCCGAAGCTCCTCCGTGGGACTCGAGACCAGTGAGTGGCGCAGGTGTCGTTCATTATCATTCACTCCACCGGCCTCGCTCCGTTCCCACGGCTCTCGGCCCCGCCCCACTCGTCACATGCATCTTCTGTGTTTTCGATTGGATTTATTTCGTTAAGTAGTAATTTAAAGCTTTCTATAGATATATTTATCATGTCTGTGAGGCATGTATTCGCTGACTTTCGGTTCATTTTTATGAAGCGCTCCTGTTCAAGACGAGACGGCAGAAAGCGCATCATTGTTTTCTTTATTTTATTAAATTATTTTATATATTTTATAAAAAGTTTTGCTGATATTGTGAGTGCACACAAATAAAAGTAGACCCTTTACAATTACGAATTATGCATTACTCTTACTTTTATGAGCAAAAATTACGGCGTATTCTACTGTTTTAGTATATCTCTAGATTTTATTTCAGGAAAGTTGTGATGATTTGAGAAGGCTAAATTGATCAAACATGGCTATGATCAGCCTGCCGGTCTGCCTCTGGGCGCTTGGTCGTTACTTTAAGAAAGAACTAAATTATTTAACGAACAAAACAATTAAGAAAAAAAAACGGAACAAAATGTAATCACTTTGCCATTACATACAAAACTGAACTATTTTAATAGCTGGAACAGTATAATCTGATTTGGGAGAAGAGGGGAATAAAGACGGGCTCCGGTAATTCTGTTAAGCTGTCGGACAATGGCCGGTCTAGGGCCTAAATTTGAGGCCCGTGCAGGGCTCTACCGGGAACGAGATCGCGATTTCTACCGAGGGTTATTCTACCGGAACGTGATCTGTAAGGAGGGGGACACCAACAGCCCCCCCAATAAATATGTTGCCCAGAGGTGTCCCTGGTTGTAAGTGACGAGCAGCGATCTGCTTCTGGGTCTGTTATATGTCAGGTGTCTGAGTTTCTCTTGGAGCTGGATGATGTGATGTGTTGATCTGTGTTGATTGAGATGATTGAAGTGAATGTGATTTGATTTCAGTCTCAAGCTGAGCACACAGAGCATCAGATTAAACAGCAGTTTGAGAAGCTTCATCAGTTTCTCAGAGATGAAGAAGAGGCTACAATCACTGCACTGAGAGATGAAGAGGAGCAGAAGAAGCAGATGATGAAGGAGAAGCTGGAGGAGATGAACAGACACATCTCAGCTCTTTCACACACAATCAAAGACACGGAGGAGATGATGAAAGCCAATGACGTCTGCTTTCTAAAGGTCTGATTTCAGATCATCCATTGATTGATTGATGATTGATTGATGATTGATTGATGATTGATTGATTGATTGATTGATTGATTGATTGATTGAGTTCTTGATTGATTGATTGATTGATTGATTGATTGATTGAGTTCTTGATTGATTGATTGATTGATGATTGATTGATTGATTGATTGATTGATTGAGTTCTTGATGATAAATGGTGTGTTTGTTCTGCAGGAGTTTCCAGTCACGATGGAAAGGTGAGTGATCTTCTGATGTCTCTGGTCTCTCTGCTAATGAAGTTAAAGCCACTGCAGTTCTGATCCTGAATGTTCTTCCAGAGTCCAGATCTCAGAGCCAGATCCACAGACGCCTTCTGGAGCTTTGATTCATGTGCCACGATACTTGGGCAACCTGTCCTTCAGAGTCTGGAAGAAGATGCAGAACATTGTCCAAAACAGTGAGTCTGGAGAAGATCTGTGCTGTTAAACATACACTGGAAATGATGCATGAGGGAATATTTAAAGATTTCAGCATTATGTGTGAATAACCAGATGAGCTACTACAGCAGAATGAGCCATAAACAAGAGAAGAACAACTTTAATCCACATGATATTTACAGCAGATCTCAGTTTGATTGATTATCAAATATAGAATATTTACTGTAATAACACTGAGAGTAGAGCTGCACGATTCTGGATAAATTGAGAATAATGATTTATTTTGTCACGATTATCTCATGATTCTGAACAAAACAAAATAATCTGTGACAAAATATTAATTGCTCTTAATGAAGGGTCAGAGCACGCAGATCCAAAAATGTTTTGGCCAGGTGCAATATCAAAATGTACATCAAATAATATAAAAGATATCTGCACACTGTTGTTCTCCCTTTATTAAAAAAAAAAGTTAAAAGTGGCAGTGTTTCGGTCAAAGACCTTCTTCAGGCAACCACACACGTGACCGAAACATTGTCACTTTTAACTGTTTTTTTGAATAAAGGGAGAACAACTGTGTGCAGATATCTTTTATATTATATACAATATTAATTTCTGCAATCCATTTAACAGTGTTTAATTAATTTGAAATAATTTTTAACATTTTAATATCTAATATATATAAATATATATATTAGTGCTTTTGAATGATTAATCGCGATTAATCGCATCCAAAATAAGTTTTTTTTACATAATATATATATATATATATATATATATATATATATGTGTGTGTGTGTGTGTGTGTGTGTGTGTGTGTGTGTGTGTGTGTATAATAAAAAAAAAATACTATTAAAATTGTGCAAAGAGGTTTGAATGAAGGATTCAATGAATCACTCATGTTCCCCTTCATGGGAACTCGAACTGCGTCCCCTAGGGTTCGCTACGGGGAACGCCCTCAGCGTGACTCGGTCTGAAGATACATATGTAAAAACACCACCTGTTGGCCGGCAACAGCCCATGACGTCACTACCGGCGTGCCACAATATAAGTGCCGCCGGGAGAATACATCATCAGCTTTTTCGTCTTCACTGACTGGTTTGTTTGAAGCGTGCAGAGTGAATCTGGTAAGAGTACAGTTTTCTAACTCTACTATGGCGAGCACTAGCAAGGCGTTTAGGAAGTGTGTGGATCCGTGTCCTCGTTATTTGAGCGAGCGTGATGCGCTCACGATGTCCTTGAGGGGGCGGTTTGCGTGCATTGTGAGCGGCTCTCTATGAGGAAGCTCAGTTCTCGCCTGTCCCTCTTTTCGAGGAAAGAGGGGCAGCCGTCTGCTTCCCGCGATTCAAGACCCACCGTTGCCGAGGCACGGAGGCGAATGAAATCGTGGGGTTCGCAGTTGGATGTGGCCGATGAGTTGGAAAGGGACCGCCCCTTTTCGCGCGTCGGCCGAGAACGAGAGTGAGCTGCTGGATTGTGATGATGCGATCTTTCTGACATCATCAGATGCAGCAGCTAGTGCTCCGCTGCATATGAACGAGTTTTTGGAGGTTATGGATCATAAAAATAAATCTAAAATAACCCCCAGCTCGAGTGAGCCTTCCTTTCTTCATAAATCTCGATGTGGAGGTTGAGAAGGAGTGGGAAAACTTATTTTTGCTCGTATTCATAGGTTTCAGCATACTAGATATGCTGACACTGAGGGGATGCGTGAAAATGGCTATGAGGGGATGCCCCCTGTGCCATAGATGATAACCAGCTTATCTCTCTGTGGCGAGACATCCTCTCTCAAGGCTCCCTCCTGGCCATCTAAGCCCCTGAATCTCGCTTAAATGGCAGGGCATATGCAGCAGCAGGTCAGACCGTCGCTTCGTTGCACACGAAGGCGTACCAGACTGACCTGCTGAAAGTCCTGGATAAGGTCCAGGTCTGAGCCCGAACAACCAGGGGTCCTAGCCCATCTCGGTCTGAGGATCAGAGATGGGCTTAGAAGGCTAGTCTCGCGACTCATGCCCCTCCCCCTCCTGCGGCTAGGGTGAGAGAGAGGCGCGGGTCAGAGAGAGGCAAGCCCTCTCATTCCTCTCTAATTCCCCTGTAACCACCGTAAACTCCACCGACCGAGGTTAGGTGGAAGTTTCCTGCCAAGCACCTAGAGGCGCTCCCTTGTGAGCGGCGGAGTTCCCTCTCATTCTGAGGAATGAGTTCTCCGCTCCTCAGAGCTCTGTGATAGGTCGCTCTCCATGCTGGTCGAGCTAGCATTGCTCCCCTCATTAGAGGGTCACCTTTGAGCATGCCGCTCCCTGCTGAGCGTCTGAGTTCCTTCTCATTCTGAAGAATGAGTTCTCCACTCTCCAGAGCTCGTTATAGGTAGAGCTAGCATTGCTCCCCTCATTAGAGGGTCATCTTTGAGCATGCCGCTCCCTGCGGAGTGTCTGAGTTTCCCTCTCATTCTGAGGAATGAGTTCTCCGCTCCTCCGAGCTCTGTGATCTCTCTTGCTGGTCGAGCTAGCATTGCTCCCCTCACTATAGAGGGTTATCTATGAGCATGCCGCTCCCTGCTGAGCGGGGAGTTCCCTCTCATTCTGAGGAATGAGTTCCCCACTCTCCAGAGCTCATGATTGGGCTTGCCGCTCCCTTCTGAGCGGCGGAGTGCCTTCTCATTCTGAGGAATGAGTTCTCCACTCTCCAGAGCTCGTTATAGGTCTCACTCTGAGGAGTGAGTTCTCCGCTCTAGAGCTCCTCATTGGTAGCTGAGTTCCTCTCATTCCGAGGAATGAGTTCTCCGCTCTCCAGGGCTCGCCGTCGGTAGAGCTAGCACTGCTCCCCTCAACCAGAGGGTCACCTATGAGCATGCCGCTCCCTTCTGAGCGTCCAAGTTTCTCCGCCCCCCAGAGCTCTGTGATACGTCGCTCGCCTTGTTGGTCGAGCCAGCATTGCTCCCCTCAACCAGAGGGTCATCTATGAGCTTGCCGCTCCCTTCTGAGCATCTGAGTTCCCTCTCACTCCGAGGAATGAGTAGTTCTCCGCTCCAGGGCATAGAACGTTCTTCTAATAAGTGCACACGCGAGACTTTTGGCACTTTCTAAAATCCACTCAGTGGTAAGTCCGCACATCAAAGATTCTGCGTTCTTTCTAAAAATCCCGTAAGGGTAGGGTTACGCGCACAGCTTCGTGCCCTTTTTTGAGTTGGTTAAAGCCCCGGCTTGTGCCTTGGGCCCCGCTCCCCTGTCCCATATATGTTGGGTCCAAAAAAAAAAAAAAAAGGGAAAAGAAAGGGGTGTACGCTACCAAGAGGTCTGTTGAGACAGTTCCCTCGGTAAGCTTGAGAGCAAGTGGTAACCCCTGAGTGATCGGCCAGGACCTAGTGAGCCAGGTGCCTGTCCATATCCCCTTAAAGGAATCTTTTTCTGATTCCAAGACTTTGAGCTCTACCCTAGGCCCGGTAATCCCGGCACCTAGAACAGGTAAGTACTAGGGTATGCAGCTCGGGCCTTTGGCCGAAGGGGATAATATCACTGACAGCCATCAGCCGTCCCAGGGGCAACTCCCTTAGCCGGGTAGAGCTGGCTTAGTGCTCGCCTTTTTTGAGAAATTGGCTTGCATTCCCCTCAGCATGGTGAAGTGGGTATAACGTTCCCCGTAGCGACCCCTAGGGGACGCAGTTCGAGTTCCCATGAAGGGGAACGTCTCAGGTTACGTATGTAACCATGGTTCCCCGAGTGGGGAACGAGACACTGCGTCCCCTAGGCTTCGGGCCATGCTTCGGACGCAAGCTTCAGACGAAGAAGCTGATGATGTATTCTCCCTCCCGGCGGCACTTATATTGTGGCACGCCGGTAGTGACGTCATGGGCTGTCGCCGGCCAACAAGTGGTGTTTTTACATATGTATCTTCAGACCGAGTCACGCTGAGGGCGTTCCCCGTAGCGACCCCTAGGGGACGCAGTGTCTCGTTCCCCACTCGGGGAACCATGGTTACATACGTAACCTGAGACGTTTGTTTCATTTCTGGATGAATCAGCGTTTATGAATGAATCTCTAGAACGAATGATTCAATGACAAATACATTTTATAACAGTCACTTGTCTCCATCTACTGGAGAAACACTGTAATCAACGTTATTCGAAGCACCAGTTACTTTCAGAAGATCTACACAACCGCAGACATCAGTGTTTCTATCTGAACTATAAACGTTTATCCCAGTATTTCTGTGATTAATATGAATGGCTGTAAGACAGAAATAATACTTTATGGTTGAAAGGACGGTTTGTGAAGCTGTTTCTTACCTAAACATGATAAAGGCTCTCTCTGTGTCAGCGGCTAAACTGATTTTAATGTTCCAGTATGATTTTTTCAAAGGTTTAATAAACACGGGCGAATCGTTGTGATTTAGAAATGAGATCGCGTGGGTGTTTGAATCGAGATCACGATGTTTTAACGATTACTCGTGCAGCTCTAACTGACAGTGATCAGAGGAAAATGTCTGATGTGTTTGATCAATAGAACAAGTCATAATTCATAATAATCTGTGTACGGTTCACTCTTGATCATTATATGAACATCAGAATAATATGTTGATTGTGTCTCATCAGCTCCGGTGATTCTGGATCCAAACACTGCAGATCCACGTCTCGTCGTGTCTGATGATCTGACCAGTGTGAGATTCAGCAGGAAAAATCAACTGATTCCTGATAATCCAGAGAGATTCGACTTCTATCCATGTGTTCTGGGTTCAGAGGGATTTAACTCAGGAACACACTGCTGGGATGTGGAGGTTAAAGAGAGTCCAGACTGGAGTATTGGAGTAACTACAGCATCAAACCAAAGGAAGGGAGATGTTTTCTTTGACACTGATGTCTGGAGTGTAAAGTACAGATGGTTTGAACCGTTTGGTTTTCCTGTTAAACAGAAGCTTGAGCGTGTGAGAGTTAATCTGGACTATGACAGAGGAACAGTGTCATTCTCTGATCCTGTAACTAACACACATCTACACACATTCACATCCACCTTCACTGACACACTCTTTCCTTTCTTCTATAGTTTTTCTCCTCTGAAGATCTTACCGTTCAATAGTCAGTAAACATTACACCTGTAGATCTGGATCGACCTGCTTTCATCTTTTACACTCATGTTACCAATATTTAATCCATTTCACAATTTCAATGTTTGTTCAAAATTAGACTAAATTAATAATAGATTATTTCAGTTATATATGTTATATCATCATTCTTTCATTGATGTAAATGATGTAATCCACGTGGAATATTGAATATATGTCGGGCTCCTTGACGTCGGTGTAGAATTGAATTAAATATAAATACTTGATTAAATATGCTTATAAATCTGATTCTCAGATCAACGTCTCTGTGACTCACTAAAATCTTGAAACGTTCGTCTCAGTTTCAGAACAAAACCATGATTTTTTTTATATTTTCTCAATTAAAAACTGTGATTATATTATTTTAGTAACGGAAGGTTAAATGTTTGGGCATGATATCTAGTTTGTAAGTCATGGATATGTATTGGTCTAAGTATGAAATCCTGAATTTTGTTAATTTCTGTTTGCCTAATAAAGGAATAAATGAATGTAATTGAATCTCTTGTTTAAATCAGGCTCAGCTCCTGTCAGCAGTGGAAACTTCAGTGTAGTTTTACTGAAATTGTGCAACTGATCTAGAATTTAAAGGTTCTATCAAATGTTTACAGTTAATCCAGAACGCGTATAATACCTATATAATCCTATAATACCTATAACTGCTCACATAAAATTCAAGGCATTAATGTTTGCCTACAGAACCAGCACTGGCTCTGCACCGCTTTACCTTAATTCAGTACTTCAGACATATGTGCCTCGAGAAGCTTGCATTCTGCAACAGAACAATGCTTTATTGTTCATCCCAAAGAGACACAAAATCACTTTCACAGACTTTTACATGAACTGTTCCCATCTGGTGACCTGCACAACTCAATCCAAACTCAGTCCTCAGCCATCTTCAAGAATCTCTTCCATCTTTACTTGACCCTCTAACTCTAGCAATCTCTATTCTAATTCTGTTCTTTAAAAAAACACTATAGCTTTTCTAATCTTTTTGTAATCTATCTGTTTTCTCTTTTATTTATTATACAATGAACTAAAGCAAAACAGGCCTCTAACACTAGCTTTTCGAATCGTTTTGTATTCTACCTGTTTTCTAAATTCTATTTATTTATTATATAATAAAAAAGGACCCTGTTATGTGTACTGTGTTAAGCTAATTGAGACGTGTTATAGCACTTGCATAGCATTGCTGTTTTGTTGATTATGATTGCTTCTATTGTCTTCATTTGTAAGTTGCTTTGGATAAAATCTTCTGCTAAATTACTAAATGTATATATGAAAGTAAAAATTATTAAAAAAAAGATTTGCTCAGCATTCAAATGTTTCTTTAGGTGGAGGATTTATTTATCTGAAAGGGTTTCAGTAATGTCAAATACTAAGATAAATATTCGGAAATGCACTTTAATAATTTAGTTGATCCATTTAAAGTACACTATGGATTATATACAGGCCTGTATTTTTAATTTAAGAGATTAAAAAATATAAATAAAAGGCATATAGACTATGATGAATAGTTAATAAGTTTGAAATGTGCTTTTAATTCATAGAACTCTAATGAGAGCAGTCTCAGTACTATGATATGATCTAAAGCCTGACTGGAAATCCTCACATATATAATTTTTCTCTAAGAAGGAACATAGTTGTGACGATACTACCTTTTATAATATCTTTGACAGTAAAGGGAGATTCGAGATTGGTCTGTAATTAATTAATTATTTGGGGTCAAGTTTTTTTTTTTTTATGAGATGCTTAATAACAGACAGTTTGAAGGTTTTAGGGACATATCCTAATGACAATGATGAGATAATAATATTCAGAAGAGGATCTATTACTTCTGGAAGCACCTATTTTAGGAGCTTAGATGGAACAGGATCTAACATGGTTTAGATGATTTAACAAGTTTATACAATTCTTCATTTCCAATAGAAGAGAATGAGGAGAATTGTTCTCCAGGGGATATATAGTGTACTATCTGATGCGATACTGTGGCTAACAGCTGCATGGCTACAATTTTATCTCTAATAGGTTTGATCTTGTAAGTAATGTTCATAATGTCATTACTGCTGTGCTGCTGGGTAGTGTCTGCACCTGCTGATGTTATATTCTTTTGTTAATTTAGCCACTGTATTGAATAAATACTTGGGGTTGTGTTTGTTGTCTTCTAAAAGAGACATGAAGTAAGTATATATAGCCATTTGTAATTTTTTTTGTAGGAGAGAGTATTTTCCTGCCAAGCAATACGAAATACCTCTAATTTATTTTTTATCCAGCTGCGCTCCATTTTCCAGGCTGCTCTCTTTATGGCCCGAGTGTGCTCATTATACCATGGTGTTGAACTCTTTTCCTTAATCTTCCTTCAGCGTAAAGCAGTAACCATATCTAAAGTGCTAGAAAAGAGAAAGTCCATAGTTTCTGTTACATCATAAAGTTGTTCTGAGCTATTGGATATGCTGAGGAACTGAGATAAGTCATGAAGATTTGTGATAGAAGTGATGGTTCTACCATATTTGTAACAAGGAGTTGGCTTTACAGCTTTAGCTATATGGAATATACACAAAACGAAATAATGATCTGAGATATCACCGCTCTGTTGCGAAATGTAAACGCCACTGACATCAATTCCATGCGACTGTATTAAATCTAGAGTATGATTTCGACAATGAGTAGGTCCTGACTCATGTTATTTAACAGCAATAGAGTTTAAAATGTCTATAAAAACTGAATACAAAGAATATTTTTCATTATTAACATGGATACTAAAATCAGCAACAATTAGGACTTTATCTGCAGCCAGCACTAAATCAGATAGAAAATCAGCAAATTCTTTAATAAAGTCTGTATGGTGCCCTGGTGGCCTGTATACAGTAGCCAGTACAAACATCACAGGGGATTTATCATTAACACTTGTTTCTTTGGATAACAATATATGAAGCACCATTACTGTTGGGTTTCACCTCTGAGAATTACTGAAAATATTGCTATAAATTGTAGCAACACCTCCCCCTTTACCTTTTGGATGCGGCTCATGTCTGTAACAGTAATCTTAGGTGGTAGACTCGTTTAAAGTAATGAAATCATCTAGTTTTAGCCAGATTTCTGTCAAACAAAGCACATCTAGTTTATGTTCTGTGATCATCATTTACAAAAAGTGCTTTTGAAGAAAGGGATCTAATATTAAGCCAAGTTTTATCATTTGTTTATCTGTATTATATCTGTTTTTTATTTGTTGAACATCAATAGAAATTTTACTCTTACTTTGGTTTGGATGTTTTTTGTATTTTCTAGTTCAGGGAACAGACACAGTCTCTATAGTATGATATCTAGGTGAAAGAGTCTCTATGTGCTGAGAATAACTGACTTCTGTGACGTGAGGCGGCTAGCAGACGGTCCGGTTTAGCCAGTCTGTCTGCTTCCTGACCTGGGCCCCAGTTAGTCAATTATGAACTGTAAGACTATGTGCCATATTTATAGAGAGAAGAGCGGCACCAGCCCAGGAGGAATGAAGACCATCTCTTATCAACAGGTCAGGTCTGCCCCAAAAATTCTTCCAATTGTCTATAAAACCTATGTTATTCTGTGGGCACCACTTAGACATCCAGCCGTTGAGTGATGACAGTCTGCTATGACTCTCAACGCCCCAGTAAACAGGGAGCGGGCCAGAGCATATTACAGTGTCTCAAATTATACTTGCAAGTTCACACACCTCTTTAACATTATATTTAGTGATCTCCGATTGGTCGAACATCATTAGCGCTGACGTGGATAACATTCTTATTGAATTTACGTTAAGTCTTAGCCAGCACTTTTAAATTTGCCAAGATGTCAGGGGCTCTGGCTCCCGGTTAACAATGGACTATGGTGGCTGGTGTCTCTATTTTCACGTTCCATACAATAGAATCGCCAATAACTATATCCCTTTCATCAGGT
Organism: Schizopygopsis malacanthus; assembly: GCA_027474115.1. Taxonomy (NCBI): domain Eukaryota; kingdom Metazoa; phylum Chordata; class Actinopteri; order Cypriniformes; family Cyprinidae; genus Schizopygopsis; species Schizopygopsis malacanthus. The sequence goes on along the minus strand of CM049874.1, from coordinate 1,726,218 downwards.
TTCTCAGTGAGTGCATCATTGAGTGGGAAGAATCTGTTTGATGTTCTGATCGGAACGGAAGAGCGGTGTTTTGACCCGTGACTAGGCCGTCTCACAGTCACATAGTTGCCCTGCTGCAGAGTTACTGAAACCAGAACCGAACAATGTTCAGGACTCCCTGAGATAGTCGCATCCAAAGCAGTGAAAAGTGTTTTTAATGCTAAATTAACTGAAAATAGATTAATTTATCAACAATTATGCAAGTTAAATGACTGAAAATTGACAAAATATACCTTATTTCTAAACACTCCTTTTGAATAAATGTATTTTCATGTGAACCCTGATAATTATGGAAGGTTTCTAAGACCTACTAAGAATATTACAGGTATTGTCTCACACACAGAGAGATAAAAATACAGCTTTTTATCATTTTTATGTGTCCAGTAATAAGAATAATAATAAAAAAAATGCATTGACTCCTATTAGTCGTGAATGTTAAAGGGTTAAACAGAACTAAATGTGATCAGAAACTCCACCCTCTTACAACACTTACCAGGAAGAGACTGACTTGTCATTTCTCCATCTTGTCAAACTGATTGTCTTCTATTTGACAAAAGCAAACAAGAATCAGCCATCAGTGGACGAACAACGAAGAGAAAAATAAGTAGTTTGTTTCTGAACAGTCAGCAGATCTTTGTGATTCTCGTGGTTATTAATTTTATTTAAACCGTTAATCAGAAAGTGAAAGTAAAGTTTAGGTTGCTGGAGCTCAAACAGTGAAAATGGCTTCATCGGCTGAATATGACTATAATTGTCCCGTGTGCTGTGACATCTTCAAGACTCCTGTTCTTTTATCGTGTAGTCACAGTGTCTGTAAAGAGTGTCTTCAACAGTTCTGGAAAACCAAGAAAACTCAAGAGTGTCCCGTCTGCAGGAGAAGATCCTCAAAAGAACACCCTCCAGTAATCCTTGCATTACAAAACTTGTGTGAGTCGTTCCTGAAGGAGAGAAACGAGAGCTGTTCATCAGAATCTAAGGAGATCTGCAGTTTACACAGAGAGAAACTCAAACTCTTCTGTCTGGAGGACAAACAGCCTGCGTGTGTAGTGTGCTTTACTTCAAAACAACACGAAAACCACAAATTCAGACCAATAACTGAAGTGGTTTCATCATATAAGGTAGGACAAATGTCTCTTGTTTCATGTATAAAGAACAATAAGTAATTGTAAACACAGATATCATCACATTCAGGCACTCAACATTTCTCTCTGCCATTTTACTCAACTTCATATGACATAAACTCTGCTGTAAAAAGTATTTGCCCCCATACTGAGCTACTGGGCCAAGTTTGTTTTTTCTTTTCCATTTGAAGATGAAAGCTCTCACTCTAGTTATTTGGAGTCTAAGAGTCTTTAAAATGGTTTCATAACCCTTCCAGATTGATGGATTTCATTGAAATTCTTTGTCATAATTTCTAAAATACTTTTTCAGTTCACTGTATGATCACTCTTCTCTTCACTGTAATCTGTTTTATATACAGTATATCAGGCCTGTTTTATATATATTTTTTTTTTTGTTCAATTCTAGGAGGAGCTCAATACAGCACTGAAGTCCTCACAGGAGAAACTTAGAAAGAGAGAAAACATGAAAGGAGAGTTTGAGAAAACAGTTCAACACATCAAGGTGAGGAAACACAATCAAGAGTCGAATTCAGTACAGGTGTAGGACCACGAAACAGAATTATGATTTATTATATTTAATATAATGGATGAAGTTTATTATTGTTGTAAACAGGGGCGATGTAAGGGGGGGGGGGGAGAGTTAGGATGATTCAAAGGGCCCGACGATTGGGGGGGGGGGGGGGGGAAATGTGATTTCTACCGAGGGGAACGCTAGAGCTCTGCATTTCAGTCCGGCCCCGGCGGCCCCCGACTATTTTACGCATCTAGGGCCAGGTTTCGGGCCAATTTTCATGTCATAGTGCAGACGCGGGCCGGCCCTCGGGCCTGTTTTAGGCTTCTCCTTATTTTAATATTTTAGACATCCATCAATTAGTCATGAAAAAAATTGCAGCGCTGGTGGACACGAGACCGTGTGACTGTCAAGAGCGGCTCGACGGTGTTTAGAGTCCCGCAGCAGCAGCGAGCGCCGTCAGCGCAGCTGAAGAGTTCTGCTTCAAATGCACGCAATAGGCTGAAGCTTGCTGCAAAGCCCCAGCAAAAGAAATTACCATGAATGTGTTGGGGGGAAATAGTAAGGAGATATTTGAATTATTTTCTAATAAACTTAGTGTTTTCTTAGTCAGTGTTGCAAAGACAAAGATGATGATCCTCGCCATCTCCTCATTATACACGCCTTTAGAGAGAAGTGCATCTTCTGTGTTTTCGATTGGATTTATTTCGTTAAGTAGTAATTTAAAGCTTTCTATAGATATATTTATCATGTCTGTGAGGCATGTATTCGCTGACTTTCGGTTAATTTTTATGAAGCGCTTCTGTTCAAGACGAGACGGCAGAAAGCGCATCATTATTTTCTTTATTTTATAAAAGGTTTTGCTGAAATTGTGAGTGCACTCAAATAAAAGTAGACCATTTACAATTATGAATGATGCATTACTCTTACTTTTATGAGCAAACATTATGGCGTAATTAAGTTTTTCCATTGAAAAAATTTGCTTGGTTGCGCCGGTGCCTCCATGTCCTGCGCTTTAACTTCCACTCTCTGCACAAACTACTGGATGCAGCGCACATTTATCTAGGTTTAACATTTAAACATTGTTACATGCTTGAACTGTTTTAGTATATCTCTAGATTTTATTTTAGGAAAGTTGTGATGATTTGAGAAGGCTAAATTGATCAAACATGGCTATGATCAGCCTGCCGGTCTGCCGCTGGCCGCTTGGTCGTTACTTTAAGAAAGAACAAAATTATTTAACGAACAAAAAAAATTATCTAAACATTTTTCTAAATTAACTTAATAAAAAAAAACTAAACAAAATATAATCACTTTGCCATTACATACAAAATGTAACTATTTTAATAGCCGAAACAGTATAATCTGATTTGGGAGAAGGGGGAACAAAGACTCCGGTAATTCTGTTAAGCTGTCGGACACGGGCCGGTTTAGGGCCTAAATTTGAGGCCCGTGCAGGGCTCTACCGGGAACGCGATTGCGATTTCTACCGAGGGGTATTCTACCGGAACGTGATCTGTAAGGAGGGGGACACCAACAGCCCCCCCCCCCAAATGAATATGCTGCCCAGAGGCGCCCCTGGTTGTAAGTGACGAGCAGCGATCTGCTTCTGGGTCTGTTATATGTCAGATGTCTGAGTTTCTCTCAGATATGAAAGGTGTGATTGTGTTGATGTCTGTTGATTGAGATGATTGAAGTGAATGTGATTTGATTTCAGTCTCAAGCTGAGCACACAGAGCTTCAGATTAAACAGCAGTTTGAGAAGCTTCATCAGTTTCTCAGAGATGAAGAAGACGCTACAATCACTGCACTGAGAGATGAAGAGGAGCAGAAGAAGCAGATGATGAAGGAGAAGCTGGAGGAGATGAACAGACTCATCTCAGCTCTTTCACACACAATCAAAGACACGGAGGAGATGATGAAAGCCAATGACGTCTGCTTTTTAAAGGTCTGATTTCAGATCATCCATTGATTGATTGATTGATTGATTGATTGATTGATTGATGATTGATTGAGTTCTTGATGATAAATGGTGTGTTTGTTCTGCAGGAGTTTCCAGTCACGATGGAAAGGTGAGTGATCTTCTGGTGTTTCTGGTCTCTCTGTTTCTGATCCAAATCCACTGCAGTTCTGATCCTGAATGTTCTTCCAGAGTCCAGATCTCAGAGCCGGATCCACAGATGCCTTCTGGAGCTTTGATTCATGTGCCACGATACTTGGGCAACCTGCCCTTCAGAGTCTGGAAGAAGATGCAGAACATTGTCCAAAACAGTGAGTCTGGAGAAGATCTGTGCTGTTACACATACATTGGAAATGATGCATGAGGGAATATTTATAGATTTCAGCATTATGTGTGAATAACCAGATGAGCTACTACACCAGAATGAGCCGTAAACAAGAGAAAAACAACTTTAATCCACATGATATTTACAGAAGATCTCAGTTCAGTTTGATTGATTATCAAATCTAGAATATTTTCTGTAATAACACTGAGAGTAGAGCTGCACGATTCTGGATACACTAAGAATCATGATTTTTTTTTTCTTAAATAGAGATCACGAATATCTCATGATTCTGAACAAAACAAAATAATCTCTGACAAAATATTAATTGCTCTTAATGAGGGGTCAGAGCACACACATCCAAAAATGTCTTGGCCAGGTGCAAGATCAAAATGTACATCAAATAATATAAAAGATATCTGCACACTGTTGCTCTCCCTTTATTAAAAAACTGTTAAAAGTGGCAATGTTTCGGTCAAAGACCTTCTTCAGGCAAACACACACGTGACCGAAACACTGCCACTTTTAACTGTTTTTTAATAAAGGGAGAGCAACAGTGTGCAGATATCTTTTTTTCTATTATTATACAATATTCATTTCTGCAATCCATTTAACAGTGTTTAATTAATTTGAAAGAATTATTAAACATTTTAATATCTAATATATATATATATATATATATATATATATATATATATATATATATATATTGTAACGGGGTGGAAAGGAACACGCGACAAGGAGAGCTCAAATCAAAAACCCCGGAGGGTGGATTTTATTAATCCGTGCTCAAGGGTGTGGGTGGTGATGCCGTACGGGCTTGTGGTAGTGTTCTCTATCGTATCCAGGTGCGGGTGAATCCGTGCGGTGCTCGTGGTGGTGCTGGTCGGTCACACACTGCTGTCTGGAACGGGAGAAAGAGAGAGAGTTAGGTTTCTGTCTCATGGAGAGGCTTCTCGCCTTGTCTCTGTGAGCACGCTGCTTAAGAGCCGGCAGGCTGACGAGCCGCAGGTGTGGCCGATCAGCCCGTGATGAGCTGTGAACAGGTGCTCCTCGTGCATTTCCAGGGCAACGCTGATATGCACTCGGGACGCTCGTCACACTCCCCCCCCCCTAAGCGTTGTCCTGGCCTGGCGGAACAATATGGTGTTAGTAGGGGTGATAGAAGGGGTGGGTGGGTAGTGACCCCCGACAGACCTGCGAAAGCTGACCAGATCCGGGAGAGGCCGTCCGCGTTGGAGTGGGCCACTCCTGCCCGATGTCGCACCTCAAAGTGGAAGTCCTGGAGCGCGAGGACCCATCGCGTCACCCTGGCGTTTGTGTCCTTCGCCCGGGCCATCCATTGGAGGGGTGCGTGGTCCGTAACGAGGGTGAACCTCCGGCCCAGGAGGTAGTAGCGCAGCTCCAGGACCGCCCACTTGATGGCCAGAGCTTCCTTCTCCACGGTGGCGTAGTTCTTTTCGGCCGGGGTCAGCTTTCTGCTGATGTACAGGATGGGATGCTCTTCACCTTCCTGAACTTGGGACAGAACGGCTCCCAGTCCGGTGTCGGAGGCATCCGTTTGCAGCAGAAAGGGGCAGCTGAAGTCGGGGGCTCGCAGAACTGGCTCCGAGGAGAGCGCCATCTTCACCCTTCTCAGGGCCTCCTCTGCCTCGGGTGTCCAACACACCTTCTCTGGCTGCCCCTTCCTGGTCAGGTCTGTCAGGGGGCGGCTAAGGAGGAGAAGTTAGGGATGAAGCAGCGATAGTACCCCGCCAACCCCAAAAAGGCTCGTACCTGGGACTTCGTGCTGGGTTTCGGGGAGGACTGGACTGCTTCCACCTTTTTTTCCTGGGGCTTGATGAGGCCCCGTCCGACCTGGAAGCCCAGGTACTTTGCCTCAGATAGGCCCAGGTGGCATTTTCGGGGGTTGGCGGTGAGCCCAGCCCTACGCAGCTCCATTAGCACCCTCCGCAGACGGTCTAGGTGGTCTTCCCAATGCTCAGAGTGGATTACCACGTCGTCCAGGTATGCCGCGGCATAGGACTGATGGGGCCGCAGCACGATGTCCATCATGCGCTGGAACGTGGCAGGAGCCCCTTGCAGGCCGAAGGGAAGGGTCCGGTACTGCCAGTGCCCATTGGGGGTGCTGAAGGCTGTTTTGGGCTTGGCAGTTTTGGAGAGGGGCACTTGCCAGTATCCCTTAGTTAAGTCCAGGGTAGAGATATACCGGGCCCTACCTAGGCGATCGAGGAGCTCATCCACCCGAGGCATTGGGTAACCGTCGAACTCCGAGATTTCATTTAGGCGGCGGAAGTCGTTGCAGAAGCGGAGGGTGCCATCTGGTTTTGGTACCAGGACGATAGGGCTGGACCAAGGGCTAGTAGATGGTTCAATCACCCCTAACTTCAGCATTTGTTGGATTTCTTCCTCAATAGCCTGCCGACGAGCCTCTGGGACTCGGTAGGGCCGCTGCCGGACGATGGTTCCGGGTGGCGTGCGGATCTCGTGTTGGAGGATCTGGGTCTGCCCGGGGGTCGATGAGAACACATCGGGGAACTGACCGACCAGGTGCTGCAGCTCCGTCTTCTGAGCTGCCGACAGCTGTGGGTTAGTGTCCACTACCACCGGCTCCACGGCGGTGAAGGCAGCCAGCTGGACCCTTGTCCCCACCCACTTCTTCAGCAGGTTGACGTGGTAAAGCTGGTCTGCTTTCCGCCGCCCCGGCTGGCGGACACGGTAAGTGACGGGACCAGTTCTCTCGGTGACAGTATACGGGCCCTGCCAGCTGGCCAGGAACTTGCAGGCGGAGTTGGGGACAAGGACCATCACTCTGTCTCCAGGCTGGAACTCTCGTGGCTGGGCAGCTCGGTTGTAATGCCGTTGCTGCGCCTGTTGGGCTTTGACGAGGTGTTCCCGGACTAATGGCATGACCCGGTCGATTCTTTCCCTCATCTCCTTTACGTGCTCGATCACCGAGCGGTGAGGCGCAGGCTGTTGCTCCCATGCCTCTTTGGCTACGTCCAACAGCCCCCGGGGCTGGCGGCCGAACAGCAGTTCAAACGGGGTGAAGCCAGTGGACGCCTGAGGTACCTCTCGTATCCCGAACAGCACATAGGGCAGCATGAGGTCCCAGTCCCGCTTGTCTTCGGCTACCACTCGTCGTAGCATTTGTTTGAGGGTTTGATTAAACCTTTCCACTAGGCCGTCAGTCTGGGGGTGGTATACGGAGGTCCTCAGTTGCTTCACTTTGAGGAGGGTGCACAGGTCAGCCATTAGCCGGGACATAAAGGGGGTCCCCTGGTCGGTCAGTATCTCGGCGGGGATGCCGACCCGGCTGCAGAGCAGGAAGAGCTCACGGGCGATGGACTTGGCGGTGGCCTTTCGGAGGGGCACTGCTTCCGGGTACCGGGTGGCGTAATCCACAATCACCAAGATGTGCTCATGGCCCCGGGCAGACTTAGGCAACAGCCCTACCAGGTCCATCCCGATGCGCTCGAAGGGCACCTCAATGATGGGCAGTGGAATCAGCGGGCTGGGGGGAGGCTTCCGCGGCGACGTCCTTTGGCAGGTGGGGCAGGCCTGACAGAACCGTTTGACCTCGGCTTCCATCCCGGGCCATTGGAAACGGTCACGGATTCGTTGGGTGGTGTTTTCCGCCCCAAGGTGGCCCGCCAGGGGGTGCGAGTGGGCCAACTTCAGCACCGTTTCCGTCTTCGTCCGGGGCACCACCAGTAAGGTTTTGTCCTCCCCCCTTCGCCGTGCGACACAGTAGAGCAGGCCGTTTCGGACGATGAAATGCGGGAGAGGATGGGGCCCTGGTTGAGTCTCCTTTTCCTCCACCATGCGCACTTGAGTCCAGCAATGCTTTAGCCGGTCGTCCTCGCGCTGCTCCTTGGCGAATGACCCGCCTCCGGTCACCTGCTGAAATAGGTCATGGTAGAGGTTAGGATTAGGGGGAGGGGACTCACCATCTCTCCCGCTGTCCGAGGCCAGCAAGGCGGGGCGACCACGGCCTCCTTTCGCCAGCCTTTTCCGGCGGCGGCTCCCTTTTGTGCTGGCAGGCTGTATGGCGGCAGCAAGCAGGCGATCAAACCCCGGCCAATCTCTTCCAATGAGGACGGGGACCGGCAGGTCCTTCACCACACCCACTTCGACCGGCCACGCGCCAGGGGCAGCTGAAATGGTCACTCTCCGGGCCGGGACGTGTCGCGTGTCTCCATGCACGCAAGTGATCGGAAGGGTGGCCTTAGTTTCTCCGCGGGGCGCGAGGATGCGGGATTGAATCAGGCTGACGGCGCTACCAGAGTCTAGAAGGGCCGGGAATGGGTGGCCATTGATTTTTACCTCCGCCTCTGGAGCCCCCGCGGGTAGGTCCTGATGCACGATACAGCCTGCCAGCCATGTCCGTGCCGGAGAGGTGGGGTCCGCTGTCGGCATGGGTTCGTCCTTTTGAACGGGAGCCGCCGGCCTGGCTACGGGTCGTGAGGTGCCCTCCGGCACGCGTCGCTCCTGGACCACCCTCCGGGGAAAAGGCCACGCTCGCTCCCCAGCATCCCGGTGTTGGGCAGCATCCGCCAGCTCTACCGCCTCGACTAGCTCAGCCACGGTGTTGGGGTTCCGCATCCCGACCGCTTGGCGATGAGACCTCGGGAGAGCACGGAGGAAGCGGTCAATGACGACGCGCTCCGCTACCTGGGCAGCTGTGGGCTCCCCATCCAATAACCAATGCCGAGCAAGACGGGACAATTCAGCTGCTTGAGCTCGGACTGGGAGGCGGGATTTATAGTCCCAATCGTGAAAGTACTGGGCCGCACAGACCGAAGAAAGCCCCAGCCTGGCCAGGATTTCCCTCTTCAGCTCGCCGTACCTGCCGGCGAGTTCGGACGGCATGGCGAAGTAGGCTCGCTGAGCCTCGCCGGTGAGGAGGGGCGCCAACAACCGCGCCCAATCGTCGCTCTCCCAGCCCTCCTGGGTCGCTGTGTTCTCGAACATTTGGAGAAAAGCCTCAACATCGTCATCCGCTGTCATCTTGGGCAATAATTGCGTTATCTTGCACCGAGGATCTGGTAGCGGAATGCGTCGTGCGGCTGCCGTGCGCAGCTCGTCGAGCCCCTGCTCGGTCTGACCCTGTCGGGCGGCAAGATGTTCCGTGATCTGCTGCTGGCGGATGCTGACCTCCGTTAGCCGCTGGAGGATTTCATCCATGTCGGGGGAGGAGCGGCCGCCTGGAAACGGGGAGACAGAACAGAGAAATAAAAATAAAGAAAAAAGAACGGTGAGATGCCGGGAGATCGCTTGTCAGTTCCTTGTCAGTGTTCCTTCCACTAATATGCTCGCATTCTCCACCAGTGTAACGGGGTGGAAAGGAACACGCGACAAGGAGAGCTCAAATCAAAAACCCCGGAGGGTGGATTTTATTAATCCGTGAGAGAGAGTTAGGTTTCTGTCTCATGGAGAGGCTTCTCGCCTTGTCTCTGTGAGCACGCTGCTTAAGAGCCGGCAGGCTGACGAGCCGCAGGTGTGGCCGATCAGCCCATGATGAGCTGTGAACAGGTGCTCCTCGTGCATTTCCAGGGCAACGCTGATATGCACTCGGGACGCTCGTCACAATATATATATATATATATATATATATATATATATATGTGTGTATATATAATAAACACATTTTTACTATTAAAATTGTGAAAAGGGGTTTGAATGAAGGATTCAATGACTCACTCACTCATTTCTGGATGAATCAGCGTTTATGAACGAATCTCTAGATTTAATGATTCAATGACAAATACATTTTATAACAGTCACTTGTCTCCATCTACTGGAGAAACACTGTAATCAACGTTATTCGAAGCACCAGTTACTTTCAGAAGATCTACACAACCGTAGACATCAGTGTTTATATCCGAAACATAAACGTTTATCCCAGTATTTCTGTGATTAATATGAATGATTGTAAGACAGAAATAATACTTTGTGATTAAAAGGACGGTTTGTGAAGCTGTTTCTTACCTAAACATGATAAAGGCTCTCTCTGTGTCAGCGGCTAAACTGATTTTAATGTTCCAGTATGATTTTTTCAAAGGTTTAATAAACACGGGCGAATCGTTGTGATTTAGAAATGAGATCGCGTGGGTGTTTGAATCGAGATCACGATGTTTTAACGATTACTCGTGCAGCTCTAACTGACAGTGATCAGAGGAAAATGTCTGATGTGTTTGATCAATAGAACAAGTCATAATTCATAATAATCTGTGTACGGTTCACTCTTGATCATTATATGAACATCAGAATAATATGTTGATTGTGTCTCATCAGCTCCTGTGATTCTGGATCCAAACACTGCAGATCCACGTCTTGTCGTGTCTGATGATCTGACCAGTGTGAGAAGGAGCGAGAACAATCAACTGATTCCTGATAATCCAGAGAGATTCGACTTCTATCCTTATGTTCTGGGTTCAGAGGGTTTTAACTCAGGAACACACTGCTGGGATGTGGAGGTTAAAGAGAGTCTATTGTGGAGACTTGGAGTAACTACAGCATCAAACCAAAGGAAGGGAGATGTTTTCTTTGACACTGATGTCTGGAGTGTGGAGTACGGATTGTCTGAACGGTTTGGTTTTCCTGTTAAACAGAAGCTTGAGCGTGTGAGAGTTGATCTGGACTATGACAGAGGAACAGTGTCATTCTCTGATCCTGTAACTAACACACATCTACACACATTCACATCCACCTTCACTGACACACTCTTTCCTTTCTTCTATAGTTATTCTTCTCTGAAGATCTTACCGTTCAATAGTCAGTAAACATTACACCTGTAGATCTGGATCGACCTGCTTTCATCCTTTACACTCATGTTACCAATATTTAATCCATTTCACAATTTCAATATTTGTTCAAAATAAGACTAAATTAATAATTGTTTTATTTCACTTATATTTGTTATATCATCTTTCTTTCATTGATGTAAATTACTAAATGTACATATGAAAGTAAAAATTATTTAAAAAAAAGATTTGCTCAGCATTCAAATGTTTCTCACTTGGAGGATTTATTTATCTGAAAGGGTTTCAGTAATGTCAAATACTAAAATAAATATTCGGAAATGCACTTTAATATTTGAGTTGATCCATCTAAAGCACACTATGGATTATTTACAGGCCTGTATTTTTAATTTAAGTGATTTAATAATATAAATAAAAGGCATATAGACTGATGAATAATGAATAAGTTTGAAATGTGCTTTTAATTCATAGAACTCTAATGAGATCAGTCTCAGTACTATGATATGGTCTAAAACCTGACTGGAAATCCTCACATATATATTTTTTCTCTAAGAAGGAACATAGTTGTGACGATACTACCTGTTATAATATCTTTGACAGTAAAGGGAGATTCGAGATTGGTCTGTAATTAATTCATAATTTGGGGTTAAGTTGTGTTTTTTAATGAGAGGCTTAATAACAGACAGTTTGAAGGTTTTGGGGACATATCCTAATGACAATGATGAGTTAATAATATTCAGAAGAGGATCTATTACTTCTGGAAGCACCTCTTTTGGTTTAGATGATTTTACAAGTTTATACAATTCTTCATTTCCAATAGAAGAGAATGAGGAGAATTGTTCCTCAGGGGATATATAGTGTACTATCTGATGCGATACTGTGGCTAACAGCTGAATGGCTACAATTTTATCTCTAATAGGTTTGATCTTGTAAGTAATGTTCATAATGTCATTACTGCTGTGCTGCTGGGTAGTGTTTGCACCTGCTGATGTTATATTATTTTGTTAATTTAGCCACTGTATTGAATAAATACTTGGGGTTGTGTTTTTTTTCTTCTAAAAGAGACATGAAGTAAGTAGATCTAGCCATTTTTAAGTTTTTTTGTAGGAGAGAGTATTTTCCTGCAAAGCAATACGAAATACCTCTAATTAATTTTTTTATCCAGCTGCACTCCATTTTCTAGGCTGCTCTCTTTATGGCCCGAGTGTGCTTATTATACCATGGTGTTGGACTCTTTTCCTTAATCTTCCTTAAGCGTAAAGGAGCAACCGTATCTAAAGTGCTAGAAAAGAGAGAGTCCATAGTTTCTGTTACATCATCAAGTTGTTCTGAGCTATTGGATATGCTGAGGAACTGAGATTAGTCATGAAGATTTGTGATATAAGTGATGGTTCTACCATGTTTGTAACAAGGAGTTGGCTTTACAGCTTTAGCTATATGGAATATACACAAAACTAGATAATTATCTGAGATATCACCACTCTGTTGCAAAATGTAAATGCCACTGACATCAATTCCATGCGACTGTATTAAATCTAGAGTATGATGTCGACAATGAGTAGGTCCTGACACGTGTTGTTTAACACCAATAGAGTTTAGAATGTCTATAAAAACTGATTCCAAAAAATATTTTTCATTATTAACATGAATACTAGAATCAGCAACAATTAGGACTTTATCTGCAGCCAGCAATAACTCAGATAGAAAATCAGCAAATTCTTTAATAAAGTCTGTAGGGTGCCCTGGTGGCCTGTATACAGTAGCCAGTAGAAACATCACAGGGGATTTATCATTAACACTTGTTTCTTTGGATAACGTTATATGAAGCACCATTACTGTCGGGTTTCACCTCTGAGAATTACTGAAAATATTACTATAAATTGTAGCAAAACCTCCCCCTTTACCTTCTGGATGCAGCTCATGTTTGTAACAGTAATCTTGGGTGGTAGACTCGTTTAAAGTAATGAAATCATCTAGTTTTAGCCAGGTTTCTGTCAAACAAAGCACATCTAGTTTATGTTCGGTGATCATCACCATTTTCATGCTTTTGAAAAAAGGGATCTAATATTAAATAAGCCAAGTTTTATCATTTGTTTACCTCTATTATATCTGTTTTTTATTTGTTGAACATCAATTAAATTGTTACTCTTACTTTGGTTTGGATGTTTTTTGTATTTTTTGGTTCAGAGAACAGACACAGTCTCTATAGTATGATATCTAAGTGAAAGAGTCTCTATGTGCTGAGAATGAACTGACTTCTGTGACGTGAGGCAGCTAGCAGACGGTCCGGTTTAGCCAGTCTGTCTGCTTCCTGACCTGGGCCCCAGTTAGTCAAGTATGAACTCTAAGACCATGTGCCATATTTCTAGAGAGAAGAGCGGCACCAGCCCAGGAGGGATGAAGTAAATCTCTTATCAACAGGTCAGGTCTGCACCAAAAACTCTCCCAATTGTCTATAAAACCTATCTTATTCTGCAGGCACCACTTAGACATCCAGCCATTGAGTGACAACAGTCTGCTATGAATCTCATCGCCCCGGTAAACAGGGAGCAGGCCAGAGCATATTACAATGTTTGAAATCGTACTTGCAAGTTCACACACCTCTTTAACATTATTTTTCGTTATCTCCGAAGTCGAACATCATTAGCGCCGATGTGAATAACAATCTTACTGAATTTACATTAAGTCTTAGCCAGCACTTTTAAATTTGCCAAGATGTCAAGGGCTCTGGCTCCCGGTTAACATTGCACTATGGTGGCTGATGTCTCTATTTTCACGTTCCGTACAATAGAATCGCCAATAACTAGATCACTTTCATCAGGTTTCTCAGTGTGTAGGTCATTGAGTGGGGAGAACCTGTTTGATGTTCTGATCGGAACGGAAGAGCGGTGTTTTGATATTTATTTATTTATCTGAAAGGGTTTCAGTAATGTCAAATACTGAGATAAATATTCGGAAATGCACTTTAATAATTTAGTTGATCCATCTAAAGTACACTATGGATTATATACAGGCCTGTATTTTTGATTTAAGATATTTAATAATATAAATAAAAGGGATATAGTCTATGATGAATAATGAACAAGTTTGAAATGTGCTTTTAATTCATAGAATTATTATATAACTCCATGAATTATAATTAATTTACATAATCACAGCAGACTTTTGTCCCAATTCCGAGGGATTTGTTTGACAAAATCCATTTAATTAAGGTATTCTATAGTCTTTGATCTTACCTGTCTTAAGAACTAGTTTGTTAAAAAAGTTTAAAAAGTTATGGCCAGTCTTGAAGAAAAAAAGAAAAGAAAACAGATGACATTAACACTAGTCTAAACCAGCCAAGGCCCAACCAATCTGAAGTTGGTACTTTTTCAAATGAATTATATTTATTAAACGATAATAATAATAAACGTATAGTTTCCTTCATATATAACTTCATATATTTACTTTAAAATGTTGTTACTGAAAGCCAGCTTATGCACAGTACATTGCACACATTATGTTGAATATTTTTTTTCTATCTATTAGATTGTGTTTTAATAACGTCTACACCTACCCCAACCCCAAACCTACCCTTACAGTAATGCAGATACATTAAATAGTGTTGTTCAGCGTTTAAAAAAGGATGCAATATTGATAAGCGCATGCGCAGTAAGCAGAGGCAGGAAAATCTGAAGGGTTGATAAAGTTCGGTAAAGTTGGCAAGATATTCACAGATTCGACCTTTCCGGATCAATAGGTCGCGAGCAAAACGTTTTTACGGCACAAATGACGCCTCTTTTCATTTGTAGTGAGGTAGTAAACAAGCTACAAGCGTGTTTTCCTCAAAACAAGCTTTCCTCCGCTCTGTACAAAATACATTGTTCTCTTTCATAGGTAACTCAACGCTGCATTGAATGCTTCGGGAACGCCCACTGCGTGACCTAGTCTGAACCCATATAGAATCACGCCAATTAATTGGCTGATGGCGCTACGCCATCTCTAACGCAATGACGTCGTCAGCTCATACTGGCGAACGCGCCATCCACTCCTCAGATTTCTCTGCCTTCACGAAGCGGTCACATTACCCTTCGTTGTTGCGATTTCTGGCCCAAACTTATCTTTGCGATCATTCATCTGCACTTCGGCGACTGCCTCAGTGGAACTTTGTTCTCCTCGCGGTGAAGTGCCACGGAATATTGCCGTTGTCAACCGCCTTGCGCGCGATTCATCGCTCGCTATGACCCGCACAAATAAGTAAAATTATATGTTTCGGGTTCACGCATGCTGTTTATGGGATTTGAATGTAATTTGTGAGAATCTCCGTCTCATAACCCTCCGCTCTCGGCTTGAGGTGTGTGAAAAGGAGTCATCCATTTTCTTTCCCCTTCGCGCTCCGGAGGCCTCCGCGGCTTCTCGTGAATCCGCGGCCTCTCGTGAATCCGCGACCTGGGGTTCGGATGTTTAGCTCGAGGAGACCGAGAGTGAGCAGACAGGCCTCGCCTTTTCTCTCCCTCCCTCACCAGAGCATGTGCGCGTGAATTCACCGGTTGAATTCACGCAGGATTATCTGTTTCCTAGCCCGAGGGCACGTGATACTGTTTCCTTCGGGATAGATGATGTTCTGCTAACTGCGGCCTCCGACTCCGAGGATTTCGGGCCTAGTTTAGCAGATGCGCTACCGCTTAGCGGTCAGGAGACGCGGCCTTCACCGGCTTCTGAGCTCGTGGACGTGCTTTCGCGGAACACTGAGAATCTCTCGCTGGATTGGACGACGAGCCCCGCAAGTCTCGCTCTTCGAAACTCGACCAGCAGTTTCTTAGCGGTGTAAATTCCAAAATGAGCGGAGGAAGCTGCCGTTTTTTGGTGATCTGCATCAGGAGATTTCCAGATCCTGGAAACAGCCTTTTTCTTCCCGCCTTACTAACGCGGCGGCCGCTGACTTCACCAACCTCGTGGGTTCGGTGGAGCAGGGCTATACCGCCATGCCGTGTGCGGTATTCACTGGTTGAATTCACCGGTTGAATTCACGCAGGATTATCTGTTTCCTAGCCCTCCATACGATGGCCATCCTTCAGGCCTACCAGGCGACGTCCTCAAGGAAATCCGAGGGGACTGGTCTGACTCCGGAGGCTGTAAAAGAGCTGCGCAGAGCCACTGGCTTAGCTCTCAGAGCCATTAAGCACACCGCACGCGCCGTGGGGCGCCCTATGGCGGGTTCGGTGGCCGCAGAGCGCCATTTGTGGCTAAACCTCAGAGGAGAGCCGTTTCACCGCTACGAGGCAAGGTCAGACCGCAAAAGCGTTTCTGCCCACTTCAAACGTGCTCTCCTCACTCAAAACCGTCACAGCCACCCCTAGGGGCTTAGCGTGCAGGACAAGTTCATCCTCATTTATTCTCGGTCTGGCAGTTAGGGGACGCGTTGTCTTTCCCCCGCTACAGTCCGTCCTTTCGCCGCCGGCGGGCTGCGTGTGTGGGGACACAGTCGATTCTCCCCTGCAGCGTTCGGACCCCGTGCTGGCCACCTGTCAGTCCAGCACTTCACACTCCATCAACCCGGACAAGGACGCCAAGGGCTCTCCTTCGTGGCGGAGGGTGCCGCTGCTCACGATTCGGTCCGGCTACACACTTCAGTTTGGGGAATATCCCCCCCGCCTCGACGGGGTTCAACTGACGGTAGTAAACAGCGCCTCCAAGGCTTCTGTTCTACAGCTATAGCTTTCCTCCCTCCTACAGAAAGGAGCGATAGAGGAAATACCGCAGTCGGACATCGAACGAGGGTTCTTCAGCCGAAGGGGGACGGCGCCCTGAGACCCATTCTGGATCTACGGCGTTTAAATTTTTCCCTCTACAAAGGGAAGTTCAAGGTGCTGATGATAAAAACCATCATGTCTCAGGTCCAGGAGGGGGACTGGTTTGTCACCATCGACCTGAAGGATGCGTATTTCACATCCAGGTCGTTCAAAGACACAGGAGGTTCCTTCGGTTTGCCTTTGGAGGGAAGGCTTACCAATACAAGGTCCTGCCCTTCGGCCTGGCTTTGGCGCCGAGAACGTTTACGAAATGCATGGATGCTGCACTGGCCCCGTTGAGGCTCCAGGGCATTGGTGTACTGAACTATCTGGACGACTGGGTCATTCTGGCTCACTCCAGGGAGCTAGTGAGTCGTCACAGGGATATCGTTCTTGGCCAAATCCATTCTCTTGGCCTCAGGAGCAACGCCAAGAAGAGTGTCCTCCTCCCATCTCAGCGAACCGTGTTTCTAGGGGTTCGTTTGGATTCCGTTCAGATGCAGGCCCGTTTGGCTCCTGCCCGGATACCCGATCTTACAGCATGTCTGGCCCGCTTCAAGCTAGGCCATCATGTCTCTGTAGGTACCTGCCGCAGGCTGTTGGGCCTCATGGCAGCGGCCTCCCCTGTGTTGCCCCTAGGGTTGCTTCACATGAGGCCGTTCCTTTGGTGGATGAAGGAGCTGAGGTTACACCCCACTGTACCAGCTACTCGCCTTACCAGGGTGTCACGCAGTTGCTGTCGACCCCTTTTAAGGTGGCGAGACCCCGTTTTTATCCGGAGCGGGGTGAGAATGGGTGCGATCCACCGTCGCCATATGATCACGATGGACGCATCAATGACAGGCTGGGGCGCGGTCTTCGAAGGCAGACCGGCGAGCAGGGAGTGGAAGGAAGAGTTCCTCTCTTGGCATATAAAATGCCTGGAACTCAGGGCTGTCTTCCTGGCTTTGAAGTATTTTCTCCCCATTCTCGGGGGTATCATATCATAGTCAGGATGGACAATATGGCGGTTGTGTCCCACATAAACCACCATGGAGGTTCACAGTCGCGCACCCTGGACAGGCTTGCGCGCCGTCTTCTCCTTTGGTCCCAAGACAAGTTCCTCTCTTTGAGGGCGGTTCACGTTCCGGGAGTACTGAACCTGGCGGCCGATTTTCTGTCGAGACAGAAGCTCAGGCCGGGGGAATGGATGTTGAACCGTCAGACGGTATCCCAGATCTGGGATCTGTTTGGCAGAGCGGAGGTGGACCTCTTTGCTTCTCAAGAGTCATCCCAGTGCCCGCTCTGGTTCTCCCTGAGTTTCCCGACGACTCTGGGCATAGATGCGTTCGCCCACCCATGGCCGAATGTCAGTCTGTACGCGTTTCCGCCAATAAAGCTGATTCCGGCAGTACTATGCAGAGTGAAGGTGAGCGGTGCCCGTCTCCTTCTCACAGCCCCATTCTGGCCCTCCCAGACCTGGTTCTCGGAGCTAACTCCCCTCTTGCTTCGGAAAAAGATTCCGATTAGGCGGGACTTACTGTCCCAGCTTCAGGGCAAGATCTGGCATCCTCAACCGGAGCTCTGGAAGTTGTGGGTATGGCCCATACAGGGCCAAGGGCTGTGATTTGATGGTTTGCCTGCCGAAGTTCAGGAAACCATAGCCAGTGCCAGAGCCCCCGCTACTAGGAAGCTGTACTCTTCCAAGTGGGGCGTCTTTGAATCCTGGTGTTTGACTCGTGCAATTGACCCAGTTAACTGCCCTGTTGGTCCAGTGCTGGAGTTTTTGCAAGAAAGGCTGACAGCGGGGGCGGCTGCTACCACCCTTAGGGTTTATGTAGCGGCCATTGCAGCTCGGAGAGAGCTGGATGAGATCCCCTTGGGGAGGCATCGGATGGTCTCCACCTTCATGCGTGGGGTTTTTCACCTATGAAAGAGAACGTCTCGGGTTACTCGCGTAACCCTTGTTCTCTGAATAGGGAACGAGACGCTGCGAATGCTGCCAAGCTCCTCACGCTGCCGACAGGGTTCTTTTCGGCAGAGAAATCTGAGGAGTGGATGGCGCGTTCGCCAGTATGAGCTGACGACGTCATTGCGTCAGAGATGGCGTCGCGCCATCAGCCAATGAATTGGCGTGATTCTATATGGGTTCAGACTCGGTCACGCAGTGGGTGTTCCCGAAGCGTTCAACGCAGCGTCTCGTTCCCTATTCAGAGAACAAGGGTTACGCGAGTAACCCGAGACGATCTCAATGCACTGGCGTCTGAGAGACAAGTCCTAAGGGACCGTCTGCAAAGTGCGAAACGCGAAAAACGCGTTATATAGCTGCTCACATAAAATTCAAGGCATTAATGTTTGCCTACAGAACCAGCACTGGCTCTGCACCGCTTTACCTAAATTCAGTACTTCAGACATATATGCCTCGAGAAGCTTGCGTTCTGCAATGAACAAAGCTTTAGGGGGCGTTCACATATCGCGCCTAAAAACACGTGGAAAACGCTAGGCGCGCTGCTTTCTCCTTTTTTCCAAAGCGCTCGGGCGGTTGCGCTCCGGAGGCATTTGTCGTTGCTTAGCAACCATCAGCTGCGCTCTCCGTTACAAGAAGGAAATTTCATTAATGGATTTCCACCACCGAAAAACCCTTGCTGTAACTCTGTTACAAGAGTTAACAGACTAAGTTAACAGACTAAGAAAAGTAAAAAAACTCTGCAGTGTTTGGGTCCACTCCATACTTCAAAAACGCAAAAACCATGGGGAATTTCACCAGCTGATCCATGCATTGTTCCTCTTATTTGAGTCAAAATAATGAGGGTTTGACAAGTCATAAAGTTCAGGAAATCCCTGGACCGCAATAATGAGCTGCTCCTCCATTTTTCTGCTGAGGTTTCAAAGTAATGGAAAAGGTGAGGAAGCTGATTGGTTGGTTCTTGTCACATGACCTTGCGGCATTCTGAAAAGTTGAGATGTTTTTATCTCGCGCGGACGTGCCTGGAAAAAACTAGCGTGTCGCACCGTGACCGCGTCGCTTCCATTATGAGCGCGCAATACCACGCGTCTACATTTGAAATAACGAACTTGAGCGTGCAAAAGACGCGATATGTGAGCGGCCCCTTATTGTTCATCCCAAAGAGACACAAAAGCACTTTCACAGACTTTTACATCAACTGTTCCCATCTGGTGACCTGCACAACTCAATCCAAACTCAGTCCTTAGCCATCTTCAAGAATCTCTTCCATCTTTATTTGACCCTCTAACTCTAGCCATCTCTATTCTAATTCTATTCTTTAAAAAACACTAGATTTTCTAATCTTTTTTTAATCTATCTGTTTTCTTTTTCATTTATTATACAATTAACTAAAGCAAAACAGACCTCTAACTCTAGCTTTTCTAATCGTTTTGTATTCTACCTGTTTTCTAAATTCTATTTATTTATTATATAATAGAAAATAACCTTGCTATGTGTACTGCGTTAAGCTAACTGAGACGTGTTATAGCACTTGTATAGCATTGATGTTTTGTTGATTATGATTGCTTATATTGTCTTCATTTGTAAGTTACTTAGGATAAAAGCTTCTGCTAAATGACTAAATGTAAAGGGCTTCATTACAATATGAAAGTAAAAATTATTAAAACAAATATTTGCTCAGCATTCAAATGTTTCTCAGGTGGAGGATTTATTTATTTATTTATCTGAAAGGGTTTCAGTGATGTCAAATACTAAAATAAATATTCGGAAATGCACTTTAATAATTTATTTGATCCATCTAAAGTACACTATGGATTATATACAGGCCTGTATTTTTAATTTAAGAGATTTCATAATATAAATAAAAGGCACATAGACTATGATGAATAATGAATAAGTTTGAAATGTGCTTTTAATTCATAGAACTCTAATGAGAGCAGTCTCAGTACTATGATATGGTCTAAAACCTGACTGGAAATCCGCACATATATAATTTTTCTCTAAGAAGGAACATAGTTGTGATTGTAAGAAAGGACCCGGCTGGAACGATCCAATGACGGCAGTCGTTCCGCAGGTGAAGGGCTTTGCGTGTTTACAGTCTTTCCTTTTCACGACACAACAAGAACATTAAAATGGAACACTTCTTCTTATATATTTTATCTCGTTATTTCATCTGACTCCATAAAATGAAAAGGGTTTTAATGATATCTGTGCATCATTAAAATATGAAAACGAATGATTGATTATTCTTTTCAGCTCCGTTTAATACTTTACCCACTCAGATGTAGGGAAATTATATCGCTCAGAGGCCCTGTTTTCTACAGGTCTCACGGACACAATCTCGTCAGGCCCGGTCATCAATCAGAGGTAATTATGGTTATGTATCTGAGATTTGCCGTTAATGCACACGTACACAATCAGAGACATGGATAACCCCTTGGAGCCCCCTCAGAACTTTAGTTTAATTGTTTACTTCAGTAAAGGGTTTTGGCCATTATCAGATATGTTAGTAGGTCAATGTACAACACTCGTAATAACTTTGGATTGGTCAAATCCTTGTTTAAAGTAACATTAAATCAAAAGTCAGAGGTATAGGCGTACCCGAGCCTAGTTTGACCAGACGGCGTTCGCCGTCCCTAAACGGAATTATCCCGCCCCTGCTTCCAAGTACACTTAAAAGACGCCGGGTATTAGCCGTCGCTAACACTGACGCAGGCTTGCGGAAATATACGAATCCGCTACTCTAATAGGGAGAAAGCAATCTTTAGAGGCAGTCAGAATAGAATCAAACGTTACAATTTATTAACCAGGTAATCAAAACAATAATTCAAAGCTCCAATGTTACAAGAATAGAATCAACGGTTAACCATAACATAACAATAATTCAGGAATTGAAGAACTTGTAGAAATTACTACCTGGCAATGAAAAACTACACACACGTGACATGTGCGGGCAATCAGCTTACTGACTCCCAGAACCTTCTGTCCCTCTCCCTTATATACCCAGATAATTCAATAGACCCACCAAGGTGGTATTTTGTCATTATAATTAGTCTTTAGAATTGGCAACCAAAGGCTTCTAGAGATCCTGTGGCCGGGATTACTTATTTACATACAGGAGGTGTTTTGAGTAGGAAATCAGGGGGAGGGCACGTCCCCCTGCTGTACACTATTCTTCTCAGATTTTAGAACTTCTTTTAGCTTTTCATTATGATTGGGAGGATGAAATAACGAGATAAAATATATAAGAAGAAGTGTTCCATTTTAATGTTCTTGTTGTGTCGTGAAAAGGAAAGATCGTAACACGCAAAGCCCTTCACCCGCGGAACGACTGCCGTCATTGGATCGTTCCAGCCGGGTCCTTTCTTACATGATGATACTACCTTTTATAATATCTTTGACAGTAAAGGGAGATTTGAGATTGGTCTGTAATTAATTAATTATTTGGGGTCAAGTTGTGTTTTTTTAATTAGAGGCTTAATAACAGACAGTTTGAAGGTTTTAGGGACATATCCTAATGACGATGATGAGTTAATAATATTCAGAAGAGGATCTATTACTTCTGGAAGCACCTCTTTTAGGAGCTTAGATGGAACAGGATCTAACATGGTTTAGATGATTTAACAAGTTTATACAATTCTTAATTTCCAATAGAAGAGAATGAGGAGAATTGTTCCTCGGGGGATCTATATTATGTACTATCTGATGCGATACTGTGGCTAACAGCTGCATGACTACAATTTTATCTCTAATAGGTTTAATCTTGTAAGTAATGTTCATAATGTCATTACTGCTGTGCTGCTGGGTAGTGTCTGCACCTGCTGATGTTATATTCTTTTGTTAATTTAGCCACTGTATTGAATAAATACTTGGGTTGTGCTTGTTTTCTTCTAAAAGAGACATGAAGTAAGTAGATCTAGCCGTTTTTAATTTTTTTTGTAGGAGAGAGTATTTTCCTGCCAAGCAATACAAAATACCTCAAGTTAATTTTTTTATCCACCAGCGCTCCATTTCCAGGCTGCTCTCTTTATGGCCCGAGTGTGCTCATTATTCCATGGTGTTGGACTCTTTTCCTTAATCTTCCTTAAGTGTAAAGGAGCAACCGTATCTAAAGTGCTAGAAAAGAGAGAGTCCATAGTTTCTGTTACATCATCAAGTTGTTCTGAGCTATTGGATTAGGAGCTATTAGCATAGGAGCTATTAGCAGCTTCAAGTACCTCGGTGTAAACATCTCGGAGGACCTGACATGGACTGCACACATCCAAACACAGGTGAAGAAAGCCAGGCAAAGGCTGTACCATCTGCGACAGCTGAGGAAATTCAGGGTCTCACCAGCTATCCTGAAAACTTTCTATTCAGGGGCCATAGAAAGTGTTCTGACTCAGTGCATCTCAGTGTGGTATAATAATGCCACAAACCAGGACTGCAAAGCTCTACAGAGAGTCGTGCGCTTAGCTGAGCGCATCTCAGGGTCTGCTCTCCCCTCTCTGCAGGACATCTACCTCAAACGCTGCAAAAGCAAAGCTGCTAAAATCATCAAGGACTCGAATCACCCCGGTAACCACATTTTCATTTTACTGCCATCTGGCAAGCGCTTCAGGAGCATGATGGCTAAAACCGAAAGACTGAGGAGGAGTTTCTTCCCCCAGGCCATCAGGCTCCTAAACTCAGTCTCATAACATCATAACATCCACAGGACTCAATTTAATAAACTGTAACACATCCATTATTCCCCATCATCCACACTGCTGCTATGTGTACATTCCGGTACAACCTATTTGCACATTCACATCCTTGCACTGCACACTTTATCTCATTGCACATCTTGCTATTTACTCCTTATTTTATTTTCTCATTATTTTCTTTATTATTCTTTTATGTTCCTATTTTCATTCTCACCATATTTATATATATATTCTCTCGTGTTATGTTTCATAGTTTGTATTGCTTTTATGTTATTTTTATGTTATTTTTATTTTATTTTTAATTTTTTTGCACTTTCCATTGAGCGGACCTGTCCTGACTAACATTTCACTACTTATTATCCCCTGTATGATTGTGTATGTGACAAATAATAAAAGAACCTAGAACCTGGATATGCTGAGGATCTGAGATAAGTCATGAAGATTTGTGATAGAAGTGATGGTTCTACCATATTTGTAACAAGGAGTTGGCTTTACAGCTTTAGCTATATGGAATATACACAAAACTAAATAATGATCTGAGATATCACCGCTCTTTTGCGAAATGTAAACGCCACTGACATCAATTCCATGCGACTGTATTAAATCTAGAGTATGATTTCGACAATGAGTAGGTCCTGACTCATGTTGTTTAACAGCAATAGAGTTTAAAATGTCTATAAAAACTGAATACAAAGAATATTTTTCATTATTAACATGGATACTAAAATCAGCAACAATTAGGACTTTATCTGCAGCCAGCACTAACTCAGATAGAAAATCAGCAAATTCTTTAATAAAGTCTGTATGGTGCCCTGGTGGCCTGTATACAGTAGCCAGTACAAACATCACAGGGGATTTATCATTAACACTTGTTTCTTTAGATAACATTATATGAAGCACCATTACTGTTGGGTTTCACCTCTGAGAAATACTGAAAATATTGCTATAAATTGTAGCAACACCTCCCCCTTTACCTTTTGGATGTGGCTCGTGTTTATAACAGTAGTTTTGGGTGGTAATCTCGTTTAAAGTAATGTAATCATCTAGTTTTAGCCAGGTTTCTGTCAAACAAAGCAAATCTAGTTTATGTTCAGTGATCATCATTTACAAAAAGTGCTTTTGAAGAAAGGGATCTAATATTTAGCCAAGCTTTATGGTTGGTTTATCTCTATTATATCTGTTTTTTATTTGTTGAACATATATTAAATTGTTACTCTTACTTTGGTTTGGATGTTTTTTGTATTTTTTAGTTCTGGGAACAGACACAGTCTCTATAGTGTGATATCTAGGTGAAAGGGTCTCTATGTGCTGAGAATGAACAGACTTCTGTGATTTGAGGCGGCTAGCAGACGGTCAGTTTAGCAAGTCTGTCTGCTTCCTGACCTGGGCCACAGTTAGTCAAGTACAAACTCTAAGACTATGTGCCATATTTCTAGAGAGAAGAGTGGCAAGGTGTTGAGTAGCCACCCTGGGCGGACCGGTAGGGGTGGGTAAGCCCATCTGGGCTTGGTCGAATTAGCAACAGGTCAGGTCTGCCCCAAAAACTCGTCCAATTGTCTATAAAACCTATTTTATTCTGCGGGCACCACTTAGACATCCAGCCATTGTTTCGTGACAACAGTCTGCTGTGAATCTCATCACCCCGGTAAATAGGGAGCGGGCCAGAGCATATTACAATGTTTGAAATCGTACTTGCAAGTTCACACACCTCTTTAACATAATTTTTCGTTATCTCTGACTGGTTATTCGAAGTCGAACCTCTGGCATCATCTTGAAATCAAATCAAATCACTTTTATTGTCACATCACCACAGCACAAGTGCCTTGGTGAGTGAAATTCTTAAGAGCGTGCTCCAGACAGTGCAAAAAAAGTACCAACAATTTACATATGGACAGTACATATGGACGTTACAGACTGTACAGACTGAGAAGTTACAATGTGCAAAATACACATACATATACTGGGCAGTACACATAGTGTACTATAAAGACATACTTAGTTATCAACTACACATTATACACCGTATGGGCACATCTACATTATGTACACTATCTATACATTATGTAGTCTATACATAGTAATAATGTGAAGGTGCAACAGATTATAAATTAACAGCAGATTGGTTGAGCAGCAGATAGTTGTGCAAAGGTGCAGCAGATTGGCATGCTGTGCATATGCAGTGTTGTGGATGTGCATTGTATGGTATCAGTTTGTGTGCCAGTGACAGCAGATAGGTTGTGTTAGTGCAGTGTGTGCGTGTAGTCCAGTGGAACTGTGTTAAAGTGCAGTGCATGGCATGTTGTGTGAGAGGGAGTGTGATGTAGGTGAGTTATTTGTGACTGTTCATTAGCCTGATAGCCTGGGGGAAAAAGCTGTCCCTCAGTCAGCTAGTGCGGGATCGGATGCTACGGAAACGTCGCCCTGAGGGCAACAGAGAGAGCAGACTGTGGGACGGGTGGCTGGAGTCTTTGATAATCCTCCGGGCTTTCCTTGTACACCGCCTGGTGTAGATATCCTGGAGGGAGGGAAGCTCACCTCCAACAATGTGGCGGGCAGTTCGCACAACCCTTTGCAGAGCCCTGCGGTTGCCAGCGGTGCTGTTTCCAAACCAGGCGGTGATACAGCCGGTCAGGATGCTCTCCACAGTGCAGGTGTAGAAGGACCTGAGGATTCTGGGGCTCGTTCGTTTCAAACTTCATCAGCCGTCTCAGGAAGAGACGCTGATGTGCCTTCTTCAGCACTGCATCTGTGTGAGCAGACCATGTGAGATCCTCGGTGATGTGAAGAACGCCGAGGAACTTAAAGCTGCTCACCCGCTCCACAGGTGTCTTGTCGATGGTGATGGGTGTGTGTTCTCTGCTCTGTGTCCTGTAATCCACCACCAGCTACTTGGTCTTGTCGATGTTGAGGGAGAGGTGGATCTCCTGACACCATTTAGTCCGGGTACTCACCTCCTCTCTGTAGGCCGTCTCATCGTTGTCGGTGATCAGGCCTATCACCGTTGTGTCATCAGCAAATTTGACGATGACATTGGAGCTGTGTGTTGCTGTACAGTCGTGTGTGTACAGGGAGTACAGGAGTGGGCTGAGGACGCAACCCTGCGGTGCACCAGTGTTGAGGATCAGGGGAGATGATGTGTTGTTGCCCATTCTGACCACCTGACTTCTGCCTGTCAGGAAGTCCAGGATCCAGCTGCACAGAGATCTGTTCAGTCCTAGAGTCTGGAGCTTCGCAACCAGTGTGGCAGGCACTATAGTGTTAAATGCTGAACTATAAGCCACGAACAGCATCCTCACATAGGTGTTTTTATTTTCCAGGTGGGAGAGAGCAGTGTGCAGGGTGAAGGCAATAGCATCGTCTGTGGAACGGTTACTGCGGTATGCAAATTGTAGTGGGTCCAGTGAAGCAGGCAGCACAGAGCAGATGTAGTCTGTAGTCTGACAAGCTTCTCAAAACACTTGCTGAAGATGGGGGTCAGAGCAACGGGCCTCCAGTCATTCAAGCATGTGATTTTATTTTTCTTCGGTATGGGCACAATGGTGGATTTTTTGAAGCATGAGGGAACCACAGACAGAGAGAGGGACAGATTGAAAATATCTGTAAAAACCCCGGCTAGCTGGAAAGCGCATGCTTTGAGCACACGGCCTGGTGTCTGGGCATCTGGGCCTACGGCTTTACGGATGTTCACCCGTTTAAAGGATCGGGTTACATCCGCGACAGAAAGCGTGAGTGGACTCACCTCTTCTGCTGCAGCCGTGTGAGCGCTCTCTGTGTGGGCGGTGTTATCAGCTTCAAAACGAGCATAAAATGTGTTGAGCTCGTCCGGTAGAGAGGCGGCAATGTTCACAGTAGCTGGTTTATTCCCTTTAAAGCCTGTGATGTTGTTAATGCCCTGCCACATGCTTCTTGGATTATTGTTGTTGAAATGTTCTTCAACTTTGTTTTTATATGTTCATTTGGCTGCTTTGATGGATCTCCTGAGACCGTAACTGGCTTGTTTCCGATCGTCAGAGTTTCCGGATTTAAAGGCAGATGTCCGCGCTGACAAGGCTGATCGAACATCGCTGTTAATCCACGGTTTTTGGTTGGGGTAGATACGGATTGTTTTGGTCGGAACTACATCATCTATACACTTCCTGATGAAACACGTGACCGTATCTGAATACGCCTCTATGTCGTCTTCAGACGCTGCCCGGAACATGTCCCAGTCCACGTGATCAAAACAGTCCTGAAGTGTAGCGTCCGATTGGTCCGACCAGCATTGTATTGTCCTGAGGGTGGGTGCTTCACGCTTCAGTTTCTGCCTATAAGCAGGCAGGAGCAGAACGGAAGAGTGATCCGATTTGCCGAAAGGTGGGCGGGGGAGGGACTTGTATGCGTCCCGGAAGGGGGAGTAGCAATGGTCGAGTGTACGATCTCCACGCGTGTTGATGGTGACGTGTTGAAAGTATTTTGGAGCTATTGTTCTGCAGTTGGCTTTATCAAAGTCCCCCGTGATAATAAAAGCTGCATCTGGGTGCGTGGTTTCCTGCTCACTTATATTCCTGTACAGTTCCTTGAGTGCCTGGACTGTGTTGGCTTGAGGAGGAATGTAAACAGCCGTGATTATGATGGCTGTAAATTCCCTCGGTAGCCAGAATAGTCGACACAGAAGCGTATGAAATTCCAGATCAGGGGAGCAGAAGGATTTAATAGAGTGTATGTTCCTTTCATTACACCATGAGTTGTTGATATAGAAGCAAACACCCCCGCCTCTGCTTTTCCCTGTGAGCTCTTCCGTTCTGTCCGAGCGGTGCACGGAGAAGCCCGTGAGCTCGATGGCTGAGTCTGGAACCATAGCAGACATCCAGGTTTCTGTGAGGCAAATAACACAGCAGTCCCTTGTTTCTCGTTGGTATGAGATGTGCGCCCGCAATTCACAGAGTTTGTTATCCAGTGACTGAACGTTGGCCAGTAAAATGGTTGGAAGAGGATGTCGGAAAGCACGGCGTCTCAGTCTGACGAGAACGCCAGCTCTTTTTCCTCTTTTTCGGCGTCGGCGGCGTTTCCTCAATTGCGCGACCCAGATAAAAGGCTCTGATGCGGTGTCTGTGAACAATCCACCGGCATTCAAAAACTCAAAGTCCGGTTTGCGTTGCGCTACGGAGGAACCAATGTTCAAAAGCGTGTCTCTATCGTAGACAGTTATACTAACAACATCTAACACGTAAAACAACAAAAAAACTAATAAAACATACGAAAAACTGCAAAGTTTTCCCAGAGCACGCAACACGGCTGCCATCTTCGGCGCCATCTTGACTTTTTTTTTTTTTTTGGCTTCACATCAGCGCCGATGTGAATAACAATCTTACTGAATTTACGTTAAGTCTTAGCCAGCAATTTTAAATTTGCCAAGAAATCAGGGACTCTGGCTCCCGGTTAACATTGGACTATGGTGACTGGTGTCACTATTTTCACGTTCCATACAATAGAATCGCCAATAACTAGATCACTTTCATCAGGTTTCTCAGTGAGTGCATCATTGAGTGGGAAGAACCTGTTTGATGTTCTGATCGGAACAGAAGAGCGGTGTTTTGACCCGTGACTAGGCCGTCTCACAGTCACACAGTTGCCCTGCTGCAGAGTTACTGAAACCAGAACTGAACAATGTTCAGGACTCCCTGAGATAGTCGCATCCAAAGCAGTGTAAAGTGTTTTTAATGCTGAATTAACTGAAAATAGATGCATTTATCAACAATTATGCAAGTTAAATGACTAAAAATGGACAAAATATTATTTCTATTTATTTCTATTAATTTCCTTATTTCTAAACACCCCTTTTGAATACATTTAATTTCATGTGGACCCTGATAATTATGGAAGGTTTCTAAGACCTGAGGAGATCTGCAGTTTACACCGAGAGAAAAAACTCAAACTCTTCTGTCTGGAGGACAAACAGCCGGTGTGTTTAGTGTGCAGAGATTCAAAACAACACGACAATCACAAATTCAGACCAATAAGTGAAGTGGTTTCATCATATAAGGTAGGACAAATGTCTCTTGTTTCATGTATAAAGAACAATAAGTAATTGTAAACACAGATATCATCACATTCAGGCACTCAATATTTCTCTCTGCCATTTTACTCAACTTCATATGACATAAACTCTGCTGTAAGAAGTATTTGCCCCCATACTGAGCTACTGTGCCAAGTTTGTTTTTTTCTTTTCCATTTGAAGATAACGGCTCTCACTCTAGTTCTTTGGAGTCCAAGAGCCTTTAAAATGGTTTTGTAACCCTTCCAGATTGATGGATTTCAATGAAGTTCTTTGTCATAATTTCTAAAATACTTTGTTCAGTGCACTGTATGATCACTGTATTCTCTTCTCCTCACTGTAATCTGTTTTATATATATCAGGCCTGTTTTATATATATTATTTTTTTGTTCAATTCTAGGAGGAGCTTAATACAGCACTGAAGTCCTCACAGAAGAAACTTAGAAAGATAAAAAACATGAAAGGAAAGTTTGAGAAAACAGTTCAACACATCAAGGTGAGGAAACAATATCAAGAGTCGTTTTCAGTACAGGTGTAGGACCACGAAACAGAATTATGATTTATTATATTTAATATAATGGATGAAGTTTATTATTGTTGTAAACAGGGGTGCCGTAAAAGGGGGGGGGGGGTTAGGATGATTCTAAGGGCCCGATGATGGAGGGGGGAGGCGAGGGGGAAACGTGATTTCTACCGAGGGGAACGCTAGAGCCCTGCATTTCGGCGGGCCCCGACTTTTTTACGCCTCTAGGGCCAGGCTTCGGGACAATTTTCCCGTCATAGTTCAGACGATCTGCTTCTGGGTCTGTTATATGTCAGGTGTCTGAGTTTCTTTCAGATATGAAAGGTGTGATGTGTTGATGTGTGATGATTGAGATGATTGAAGTGAATGTGATTTGATTTCAGTCTCAAGCTGAGCACACAGAGCTTCAGATTAAACAGCAGTTTGAGAAGCTTCATCAGTTTCTCAGAGATGAAGAAGAAACTACAATCACTGCACTGAGAGATGAAGAGGAGCAGAAGAAGCAGATGATGAAGGAGAAGCTGGAGGAGATGAACAGACTCATCTCAGCTCTTTCACACACAATCAAAGACATGGAGGAGATGATGAAAGCCAATGACGTCTGCTTTCTAAAGGTCTGATTTCAGATCATCCATTGATTGATTGATGATTGAGTTCTTGATGATAAATGGTGTGTTTGTTCTGCAGGAGTTTCCAGTCACGATGAAAAGGTGAGTGATCTTCTGATGTCTCTGGTGTAAGATAATTAAAATGAAGCTATTGTTTCAGCTCCAGGGAATTATTATTAAAGATTCAATATTGCTTGATTAAAGTAATATTAATCTTTAACTTATGATTTATACTTTATTAACTGCTCGTCCAGCGATCACTAACATCAGTATATCTTTATAAATTTAGCTTATCTTGCTTTCGTGGCCAACGATAGACAAAATAAAGGGTTTTATATAATTTGAGCAAGGTAACGTTATCGTATTGAACCAAGATGGCGGCGCGTTCGGACGCAGCGGCTACTCCGGGTCCTAAAAACTGTGTTTTTATGTCTGTTAGTCTTGTCTCCTCGTCTTCAAACTGTCTGACTTTACTGAAAAATCAAAAGACAAACACCCGGAAACACATCTATGATCGCCAGAGCCTCCTAGATATCGACAATGTGTACAAACATCAGCTTTCACCGGCGACTACTGAGAAGCTACAAGGCCTCTGTCTGCTGCTGAAGCCGGACCCCGAGACCGCGGCCTCACCTACTGATGCTACCCGCACAAAGCGGCGACACCGGCGGTGTGAGAGGGGACAGAAGCGCGGCAAGCGGGGAGGTATTCGAGCTAGGCTAAGGGCTAATCCAACTAGTCCAGCAATTCCATCACTCATGCTCTCAAACGTTCGCTCTCTGGAAAACAAACTGGACTTAATTCAACTCAGCCGGTCTACACAGCATGAGACAAGGGATTGTTGTGTGTTTGTTTTCACTGAAACATGGCTAAACGACAACATCCCGGACTCCGCCATTCAGCTGCACGGACTAACCTGCTGCCGAGCGGACAGAGATTCATCACTGTCTGGTAAGACTCGCGGGGGTGGCTTGTGTGTGTATATCAACAAAGAATGGTGTAACAATGCAGCGGTATTATCAAAACAGTGTTCATCGCTGGTGGAGTTTATGTTGTGAAATGTCGACCGTTCTATCTGCCGCGGGAGTTCACGGCCATTGTTATTGTCGCGGTGTACATTCCCCCGTGTGCAAATGCTAAGGACGCGCTTCGTGAACTGTACAGCGCCATCAACGAACAACAAAGAAATAAACCCCGACGGCTTTTTCACCATAGCCGGCGACTTCAACCACGCTAACTTAAAGACAGTTTTACCAAAGTTCTACCAACATGTGAACTTTGCAACAAGGGGAAATAACACACTGGACTTTGTTTACACAACAGTGAAAAACACATACAAAGCCGAACCCCGCCCCCACCTCGGATACTCGGACCACATCTCTGTTATGCTAACCCCAGCATACAGACCGCTTCTCAAA
Organism: Schizopygopsis malacanthus; assembly: GCA_027474115.1. Classification (NCBI taxonomy): domain Eukaryota; kingdom Metazoa; phylum Chordata; class Actinopteri; order Cypriniformes; family Cyprinidae; genus Schizopygopsis; species Schizopygopsis malacanthus. The sequence goes on along the minus strand of CM049874.1, from coordinate 1,694,517 downwards.
CTGGCCAAACCGGTTCAAAAGCAGATCACGGTATGGCCAGACAATTCTACCTCAGCACTGCAGGACTGCTTCCAGGACACAGACTGGAACATGTTTAAAGAGGCGGCCACCTATAATAACCATATAGACCTGCAGGAGTACACTGAAACTGTGACTGCTTACAAACAAAAACTGCATTGATGATGTGACAGTCACCAAGACCATCACCACACGTGCAAACCGGAAGCCATGGATGACAGCAGAGGTTCGTGGGCTGCTAAAAACCAGAGATGAAGCGTTCAGATCAGGAGATAAAACAGCCCTCAAAACAGCAAGAGCCAATCTGTCCCGTGGCATCAAAAATGCAAAACGGTCATATGGCAATAAAATCAATAACCATTTCACAAACAGCAGAGATATACGGAGCCTATGGCAAGGCATTCAGACCATCACTGACTACAAGCCCGCGCCACAGGCCTGTGACGACGACACATCCCTCCCAGATGCACTCAACCACTTTTATTCATGGTTTGAAATGCAGAACGACACATCTGCACAAAAACTGCCCACACCTCCCAACGACCAGGCACTCTGTCTGTCTCCAGGCGACGTAAGGAAGACCCTATCTAGGATTAACCCACGCAAGGCTGCGGGTCCTGACAATATACCTGGCCGCGTACTGAAAGACTGTGCTGAACAGCTGACGGATGTCCTAACAGATATCTTCAACACCTCGCTGAGCCAGGCAGTCATCCCCACATGTCTCAAATCCACGACAATCATACCGGTACCAAAAAAATCACCTGTGTCCTGTCTAAATGACTACCGTCCCATAGCACTGACTCCAATCATAATGAAGTGCTTTGAGAGGCTAGTCATGCACAACATCAAAATCAGCATCCCCAACACACTCGATCCGCTCCAGTTTGCATACCGCCCAAACCACTCTACGGATGATGCAATTTCCTCCACCCTCCACCTGGCTCTTACCCACCTAGAAAATAAAGACTCATATGTTAGAATGCTGTTCATCGACTTCAGCTCAGCATTCAACACAATAATCCCACAACAGCTCATCAATAAATTAAGCCTGCTGGGCCTCAACAATTCCCTTTGCAATTGGATCCTGGACTTTTTAACCGGAAGACCTCAGTCAGTTCGGGTCGGCCACAACACCTCGAGCACTACCACACTGAGCACAGGTGCCCCACAGGGCTGTGTGCTCAGCACGCTGCTCTTCACGCTGCTGACCCACGACTGCACTGCCAAGTTCAGCTCCAACCACATCATCAAGTTTGCCGATGACACATCAGTGGTAGGTCTCATCAGCAACAACGATGAAACGCACTACAGAGAGGAAGTGGCACAGCTGGCTGAATGGTGTGGCGCAAACAACCTGTCCCTCAATGTGGAGAAGACAAAGGAGGTTGTGATGGACTTCAGGAGAAACCCCGTTGACCACCCCCCACTGACCATCGACACCTCGACTGTGGAGAGAGTCAGCAGCGCTAAATTCCTGGGGGTGCACATCACAGAGGACCTCACCTGGACTACCAACACCAAGTCTATCTCCAAGAAGGCACAACAGCGCCTACACTTTCTCCGCCGGCTGAAAAGAGCAAGCCTCCCTCCACCCATCCTCACCACCTTCTACAGGGGTACCATTGAGAGCGTGCTGACCAGCTGCATCACTGTCTGGTACGGAAACTGTTGTGCAGCAGACCGCAAGACCCTCCAGCGGACAGTGAACACCGCTGCAAAAATCATTGGTGCCCCTCTCCCCTCCATCCTGGATATTTTCCTTACACGATGCTCCAGCAAAGCAAAAAGTATCGTGGAGGACCCCACCCACCCCTCCCACAGTCTCTTCCAGCTCCTACCCGCCAGACTGCTCAACAGCTTTTTCCCCCAGGCTGTGAGAGCCCTGAACTCAAATCACACCGCCCCTCTCTGAAACCCCAACAACCCCCACCCCCACCTTACCACATCTCAGGAAAAACTGTTAAACTTTTATTTCTGTGCAATTCAGGTGAGCGGGCCTGCACAAGCCACCTGTAGCAACACACTCTCCTCTGCATGCACTAGACACTTTCACACACCATTGTGTGCCCATAATCCCACAAAAGACTGATTGTAATATACGACTGTAATGTATGTATGTTTACTGGCTCATGCACCACAAATCACCTTACACTGTTCCCCAGCCAGCTGCTTGAATGTCTCTCTTTTTGCACATGTACAGTATTTGAAGTCATCTGCACAGTTGTACAGTTTGTATTTTATTTTATTTTTAGTTTATGTATAGGTAACCACTTTTATATATAGCATATGTATCTGTATTTATGTAGCACCGTGGTCCTGTGAGGCACGACATCTCGTCCCACTATATGTCCACACATGTAGCGGAATGACAATAAAGCTCAACTTGACTTGACTTGACTTGACATTTTTACGTTTCAGGATTTTTTTATACTAAACTTTGTTTAAGGATGATTCTCAACTATGTTTTAAAATGTATAACAAAATTATTTGATATACCATTTTGTTTTATGCAATATGTGTGTAAAAAATTCCATAAACTGGTTTCCCATTAAACACAGTGTACCTATACACTATATCTAATTTGCTTATTAATGTGTTGCTGTTGGGACAGAATGTTGAAAAAAAATCATAATGGGAGTAATACATGGCCAGATTTTCATAATAATATATAACATTTCATAAGCAAACTGATATATAATTTATTTCACTATTCAATACCTATGTCTCCCAAAATGCATACTAAACATGCTTTTAGTCCTGGTGTCCTCTACATTGAGCATGTATGAAATTATGTCCTGTTTCATAACAGGAAGTCATATTTGAATATGAAAACCCATAACATTTTCCTGAGATGTTGCTTTATGACAAACAATCTGAAAATGATTCAGATTTAAAAGACATTACAGAATATAATCATATTTCCATAAGGATGTAAAATTTTTCACTATTGTATTTTTTCTTTAACTGTGACGTGAGGTGTCAGAGAAATACACTAAAATAGAATGTCCACTACAGAGACAAAAACTCCATAGCTGGGTCTCAGGAGGAGAAATAAAATAGCCTAATTTGATCCTACAGTGTTGCTGCACATGCTTTAGATCATTACAAACAATAATGCAAAATTATTATATTAGAATAGAAGATATGGCGTCTCTCGTATCACATAAATTATCAATAATTAAATATGTGGTTTTGAAGAAGATTTTTTTCTTTCTCTGTTTTGACCGTCTCATTTGGACTTGGACTTGGACTCGAACCTCTTTGGACTCGGACTTGACTCGGACTCGAACCTCTTTGGACTTGGACTTGACTCGGACTCGAACCTCTTTGGACTTGGACTTGTCTTGGACTCGACAAAGGTGGACTTGACTACAGCCCTACTGCTGACATACGTTACATATCCCCCTTTGGCTTGGTGATGTTCCCAACGGAGCATCGTCAGGCCCTGGAACAAGAGGCAGGAAGAACAGGCACATACAAGACACAAACGTCATTTCTATCACTGACTGAATCCTGGTGCACGGTAATTTGGGAAGGAACAGTAGGAACGGTATAGGCATTATCTCAGTCAGGTTGGTCGAGTTCTCGGGTTCGGGTTCACCACGTCGGAAAAGGCGCGGGACGCCTGATGGGTATTTGTTGAGAGACTCTTGAACGGCGTTCACTCGCTTGTGTAGGAGGAAGGCCAGTGTCAAAGTCACGACATATCCTACGATAGTAGAGATACAAAGCGCTGTGTCAGCGGTAGACAAAGACCGAATAATTGGCACGCTGGCGGGCGGAAGGCGAGCGATAGCTTCTAAAGCTGTCAGCCGGTGTCAAATCAATAAGAGATTTCGATTTCAACCTGATATTCATCGTCGGTGAGGTGATACAATGCTAACTCGTCAATATGGAGGATCGCGCCCTTCGGGACAGTGATCCATAAAGTTTGGTTGGGCAAATTAATGCGCGTGGCGGTGTCGTGTTAATCGCATGTGAGGGTAGCTGTTCGTGCTGGGGTGTTGACCAGCCATCGGTTTCCGATGATTTCGGCTTGCGTTACCTCAACTTGAGAACGTGGTGTTGCTTCGGCGGGGCAGCTAGTGTTGGGTTTAATGGATTCTAAACCGCAGATGCCCTTGGTATTATTGCGTACGCAGAGTTTACTCGGGTAGGGGGAGTGAATGTGAGCGTGCCCATCTTTAAGTTTGGGACCAGATACAACTGATCGTTGTTATCGTGATACGCAGCGACTTTAGGAATGTGGATTTTGACATAGGTTTTCCCTTGCCGTAATCCCACATTCACAACGTCTTTGAGCCGGTAAACATTATTAACGTCGATAATGGGCAAACTGAAAAGACAACTAAGTCACCTGTTTCCGGGTTTGCGTATATGGGAATAGCACTACCGGGAAAGGGGCGAGCTGGGTTTGGATGAGACTAGCGGGGCCCGCAGTGTCCGAAGTTACAACATTTGAACAAGGCTAAGAGGTATCGTGTAGCATGGAATCCTATTCATGGCTAAGTTGTCAATCAAGGAACTTACATCGCGTATCATGTCGTTCATGATTTTGGCGGGTGGCCTCGATCGGTCGACAACGGTTCTCACAACGAATTACAACGATTTTACTGACGGAAGTCGATCTCAATTTCAGGACCTGGATTCAAGGATTGGTTAAGGGGGTTCAAAGTGAGAGAGAGAAAAGGAAAAACACAAAGTGAGACACGAGATAACGAAACCAAACGACCAAGCAAATAAAAAAAAACTTAATCATTTTTTTTTTCAAAAAAACATTCTCAAAATTAAAAAAAATTTAACAAAAAAAAAATTATATAAAAATTTTTTTTTGAGAGTAACTCCTCTCTACTAGATTGGTCCTAGCAGTGCTGCGGAGGAGAGAATATGGGTTGTGTCTAAGCATGGTTGCTATATGTTTTCCTAAAATGACAATACTTGTGTGGTGCATATGGTTGTCGGTCTGTGTCAGTGGGTTTGATCTTCCCCCTTTTCCTGTCGGTGGTTTGGATTTGCCGGTTGGAACTGGCAACCCATCATGGTGCATCGTGTGTGTCAGCGTACTCCCCCTCTGGCCGTGAGGTACTACGAGCTGTGGCGCAGTGAGTGGCTCAGGGACATACGTGTGGACACCGTCTCGCAGATGCAGCATGTACTTGACAGAGTGGAGCGTGCGGAGCTCGGAGGATGTGTTCAGGTCCGTAGAGGAAATGGAATGTTCAAATGGGTTTGACATGTGAGCTGTCATGGTTCGTAGCGACGAATCCACATTTGAGGGTGAGGAGATCGTCAGCAGCGAACTGAGGTGGTATGGAAATGCAGGGGGGCAGGGGTGTGCGCGCCAGTGGCGTGCTGGCGGCAGGTTACTGCTGCCACTGTAGGGTTGGGTGGGAGGGCATGAAGTGTCCATGACTCTTCATGTAATGCACCTGCTGTGGTGAGGACATCGGTTGGGTCATTTGAGGGGCTGGAGTTTGGGAGAAAACGTTTAGGATGTCAGAAATGATCTGGTGTTCTTCGGAGGAATGGCAGGTGACTGAGACAGCACTTTCAGGAACTTGAGGAGTTACATCAGCAGGTGTTTGTTGGACGCTGCTGTGATTTGGAGTATTGGGTGTTGAGTTAGTGTTTAGCTCTGTTGCTGAGTTTTCAGGTGGGGTTTCATGTCCATCTGAAGTTAGGGTGTTTACTGTTCTCTGAGAGTGAGGTGAAGCAGTGCTGTTTTCTGTGGCTGATTTGTTCAGCTTGTCACTGCCGTTTCGTCCAACAGCTAGTCAGGCTGACTCTGGTTCCTCTTCCTTATCCCACTGATTCTCATGAGGCCTTGCTTGGTCCCATGACTTATCCCAGTGTCGTCCAGGTGAGCGTTGACGTCCACGCGGTCCATCCCCCGGTCATACCTCTGTTTAGGTCGGGTGCCAGCGTGTGAGTCTCGTTCTCTGTTGGACGGGGGTGCATTCCACTCTTTGTGTGGTGGCTTAGCGCTGTCTTGGCGTTGGGTGCCCTCTAGAGCCAGTTCATGGTGTTGCGTGTTGAAATCAAGAACTGCTGGGGTTTTTGCGCTCTTTTCTGAGGCCATCTTTTGTTTGTAGTAGGCCTTTTGCACCAAGTCTCGCAACTGCTGAGTGTTCATCGTTCGTGGACATGCAAGAACACCAAGATGGTGGCTTATGCCAGGATGAAGGTTCCTGAGGAAGAGAGTTTTAAAGTTCAGTTCATCTTCCATGTCAGAATCATTGCGAGTTCCAAAATATGCTTGTCTGAGTCGACTATAGTAAGCTTGAGGAGCTTCGTGACGTCCTTGTCTCGTCTCCAGGGCAGCCACTAAGCCTTGATCGGACTCAGGGTCGGCGAACTCTTTAATGAGGGCTTTTCGAAGCCGTTGATAGTCAGTCTTTGTGTTAACAGGCTGTTGGTCAAGGAAGCTGCGTACTTCAGGACTGGATGTCGTTCGGAATAAGTAGAGTTTTTCTTTGTCCGTAACGTTAGGTCGCATTTCCAGATGGAAATCAATATCTTGCAGATACGCTTGGACCTTTTGGCTGTTTGGCACGCTGGGGTTGAATTTGCCAACGTTTCGGGCGAGCTTGTCAAGATCTTTTAGGTCCAAGCCGTGCGACGATCTGCGGCTGGCTGCAGCAGATTCTTCTGGTTCTGTCGTGATATAAAGTTCTTCAGACGGCGCTGGTGAATATTTTAACACCACTCCCTCTGTCTTATGTTCACGTGTCAGTCCAGGCACAGGTGACTTGGTCCTGCTTGGCAGGGGTGCGGTTGGTGCACGTCCTGTCCTTGACGGCTCATGGCGTAGGTCATAAGCGTGCTTGAGTTCCTCTTGGAAACGTTCAGACTCCTCTGTGACGTAGTCGAGCTGTCGTGTTAGGCGGCTGATCTCGTTTCTTGACTCAGCCAAATGAGCTTCGAGGGCTTTGATTCTGCCGTTTTTGTCCCTGAAGTCAGTCTTTGCCTTCTCTAGTAGCTTCTCTGCATACCGTAGCTTGTCTGCACGATCAGCGAAGTCCTCTTGATTTGCTGCATTTCGTGGCTGGTAGCTGCTAGAGTCTCTTTTAGCCTGTTGATCTCCTCTCGGCGCGCCTTGCTCCACCTCATCGGTCCCTTCCTGTCATTCACGTTCCAGCTGCTCTATGCGTCGTTGTGCGCTTGTCAGCTCCTGCTGGCGTTGTGCGGCGTGCTTGTCGCTCAGTTTGAGGGTGGCGATGAGTGTGTGGCTTAAGGAGCCGGTGATCTTGGCTAATTCTTTGTGATTGTAGTTTTGACTTGGGTCTTGTCTCATAATGCTTGTGATGTTGTCATCTAGTTGGTCCTGTGTCTGATGTCGGAGTGCTTCAGCAGCTTTAGGGAGGATGCTGTCTGTTGTAACACTTAGCCACATTTCCAGTCCTTCCCAGTGACCAACATGTTCTGTTTTGTGAGACATGTTCTGGCGGGTGATGGGGATCTTGGACCGAACTGACACAGACCTTGGATGGGAAACAAAGCAAAACAAAAACAAAACAGAACAAAGCAAAACAAACAGGGGTGTGAATGTGCAAAGTATAGTGTCTGCTAGTGTTTGAGTGTGGTTCTCTGTTTCTGTGATCCTCTGTGGTGGGGTGCGTGTAATTTGCAGCTTCTGCGTAGAAATTGAGCACACGTAGAGGCAGCACAGCTGGGAAACAGAGAAAGAAAAGCACACTAACAGAATGAGTAAACAGGGATAATAAATGTGTGCTTCACCTTTTCTTGTACGAGAAAGCCTCTTTTCCCTTTTAGGAAGGAGATCAATCTAAATACGAAGGTGAAGGACAATAACACTAAACAGATCTCTCTTTTAGCAGATTTTCTTCTTTTCGCTTTTTTCGTTAAGTCTGATTTAGAAAGACGCTTCTAGTCAGAAAATTATAAGCGGGCTTTCTCTAGAAAGTACATTGTTTTGAAAAACGTCCATTTGGAAATATGTTTGATGGTTCGTGTACGCAGGTTCGTGGACCCTGCGCGCCGACCCCCCAGAATTTTTGCCGGACGCGCCGATGGTGTCTGCCGGACCGCACCGGCCCGTGTGGAGACACGGAAATGTCAGGGGGGACCTGGCCCCCCCAGGGGCCCGACGGGAGCCCCCCGAAATTCGAGGCCCCAAAATGCAGTTCTGTCCTTCGCCACAGGGTGGCGCACGGAGCGTCCACCTTAGGTTTATAACAGTGGCATTCACCCAAATGGGGGGTGGACACTTTTTTAGTCCCACGAACCCACTATTTGTCCATTTGACCATCATAGTGACGGAACGACCACGGAACCCCCTCGGACCCCCGCCCCACACCTCGGACCCCCCCCCCCCCCCCAGGTCCCACGAACCCACTATTTGTCCATTTGACCATTATAGTGACGGAACGTCCACGGAACCCCCGTGGACCCTCTCCCAACACCCCGGGCCCCCCCCCCAGGTCCCACGAACCCACTATTTGTCCATTTGACCATTATAGTGACGGAACGTCCACGGAACCCCCGCGGACCCCCGCCCCACACCCCGGGCCCCCCCCCAGGTCCCACGAACCCACTATTTGTCCATTTGACCATTATAGTGACGGAACGACCACGGAACCCCCGCGGACCCCCGCTCCACACCCCGGACCCGCCCCCCCAGGTCCACGAACCCACTATTTGTCCATTTGACCATTATAGTGACGGAACGTCCACGGGACCCCCGCGGACCCCCGCCCCACACCCGGGCCCCCCCCCAGTCCCACGAACCCACTATTTGTCCATTTGACCATTATAGTGACGGAACATCCACGGAGCCCCCGCGGATTATGCAGATTATTGTATGGTTCCGGTTTAATAGGTTGGTGGACAATCATCCCACTACGCCACTATAGCCATTCAACTGAATACATTGCAAATGGGATATGTGTCCACTTGCAGTTTATTAAATGGCCATTCAACTGAATACATTGCAAGTGGGATATGTGTCCACTTGCAGATTATTAACATAGCCATTCAATTGAATACATTGCAAGTGGGATATGTGTCCACTTGCAGATTATTGTATGGTTCCGATTTAATAGGTTGGTGGACAATCATCCCACTAACCTACTATAGCCATTCAACTAAATACATTGCAAGTGGGATATGTGTCCACTTGCAGATTATTAACAAAGTCATTCAATTGAATACATTGCAAGTGGAATATGTGTCCATTTGCCGATTATTGTATGGTTCTGATTTAATAGATTGGTGGACAATCATCCCACTAACCTACTATAGCCATTCAACTGAATACATTGCAAGTGGGATATGTGTCCACTTGCAGATTATTAAATAGCCATTCAATTGAATACATTGCAAGTGGATACGTGTCCACTTGCACTTATTAAATAGCCATTCAGCTGAATACATTGCAAGTGGGATATGTGTCCATTTGCAGATTATTGTATGGTTCCGGTTTAATAGGTTGATGGAAAATCATCCCACTAACCCACTATAGCCATTCAACTGAATACATTGCAAGTGGGATATGTGTCCACTTGCAGATTATTAACAAAGCCATTCAATTGAATACATTGCAAGTGGGATATGTGTCCATTTGCAGATTATTGTATGGTTCCGATTTAATAGATTGGTGGACAATCATCCCACTAACCTACTATAGCCATTCAACTGAATACATTGCAAGTGGAATATGTGTCCACTTGCAGATTATTGTATGGTTCCGGTTTAATAGGTTGGTGGACAATCATCCCACTAACCTACTATAGCCATTCAACTGAATACAATGCAAGTGGGATATGTGTCCACTTGCAGTTTATTAAATAGCCATTCAGCTGAATACATTGCAAGTGGGATATGTGTCCACTTGCAGATTATTTTATGGTTCCGGTTTAATAGGTTGGTGGACAATCATCCCACTAACCTACTATAGCCATTCAATTGAATACATTGCAAGTGGGATATGTGTCCATTTGCAGATTGTTGTATGGTTCCGGTTTAATAGGTTGGTGGACAATCATCCCACTAACTATAGCCATTCAACTGAACACATTGCAAGTGGGATATGTGTCCACTTGCAGATTATTAAATAGCCATTCAACTGAATACATTGCAAGTGGGATGTGTCCACTTGCAGTTTATTAAATGGCCATTCAGCTGAATACATTGCAAGTGGGATATGTGTCCATTTGCAGATTATTGTATAGTTCCGGTTTAATAGGTTGGTGGACAATCATCCCACTAACCCACTATAGCCATTCAATGAATACATTGCACGTGGGATATGTGTCCACTTGCAGATTATTAAAAAGCCATTCAACTGAATACATTGCAAGTGGGATATGTGTCCATTTGCAGATTATTAACATGGCCATTCAGCTGAATACATTGCAAGTGGGATATGTGTCCACTTGCAGATTATTGTATGGTTCCGGTTTAATAGGTTGGTGGACAATCATCCCACTACCCACTATAGCCATTCAACTGAATACATTGCAAGTGGGATATGTGTCCACTTGCAGTTTTATTAAATGGCCATTCAACTGAATACATTGCAAGTGGGATATGTGTCCGCTTGCAGATTATTAACATAGCCATTCAATTGAATACATTGCAAGTGGGATATGTGTCCACTTGCAGATTATTAACATAGCCATTCAATTGAATACATTGCAAGTGGGATATGTGTCCACTTGCAGATTATTGTATGGTTCCGATTTAATAGGTTGGTGGACAATCATCCCACTAACCTACTATAGCCATTCAACTAAATACATTGCAAGTGGGATATGTGTCCACTTGCAGATTATTAACAAAGTCATTCAATTGAATACATTGCAAGTGGAATATGTGTCCATTTGCCGATTATTGTATGGTTCTGATTTAATAGATTGGTGGACAATCATCCCACTAACCTACTATAGCCATTCAACTGAATACATTGCAAGTGGGATATGTGTCCACTTGCAGATTATTAAATAGCCATTCAATTGAATACATTGCAAGTGGGATACGTGTCCACTTGCACTTTATTAAATAGCCATTCAGCTGAATACATTGCAAGTGGGATATGTGTCCATTTGCAGATTATTGTATGGTTCCGGTTTAATAGGTTGATGGAAAATCATCCCACTAACCCACTATAGCCATTCAACTGAATACATTGCAAGTGGGATATGTGTCCACTTGCAGATTATTAACAAAACCATTCAATTGAATACATTGCAAGTGGGATATGTGTCCATTTGCAGATTATTGTATGGTTCCGATTTAATAGATTGGTGGACAATCATCCCACTAACCTACTATAGCCATTCAACTGAATACATTGCAAATGGAATATGTGTCCACTTGCAGATTATTGTATGGTTCCGGTTTAATAGGTTGGTGGACAATCATCCCACTAACCTACTATAGCCATTTCAACTGAATACAATGCAAGTGGGATATGTGTCCACTTGCAGTTTATTAAATAGCCATTCAGCTGAATACATTGCAAGTGGGATATGTGTCCACTTGCAGATTATTTTATGGTTTCGGTTTAATAGTTGGTGGACAATCATCCCACTAACCTACTATAGCCATTCAATTGAATACATGCAAGTGGGATATGTGTCCATTTGCAGATTGTTGTATGGTTCCGGTTTAATAGGTTGGTGGACAATCATCCCACTAACCTACTATAGCCATTCAACTGAACACATTGCAAGTGGGATATGTGTCCACTTGCAGATTATTAAATAGCCATTCAACTGAATACATTGCAAGTGGGTATGTGTCCACTTGCAGTTTATTAAATGGCCATTCAGCTGAATACATTGCAAGTGGGATATGTGTCCATTGCAGATTATTGTATAGTTCCGGTTTAATAGGTTGGTGGACAATCATCCCACTAACCCACTATAGCCATTCAATTGAATACATTGCACTGGGATATGTGTCCACTTGCAGATTATTAAAAAGCCATTCAACTGAATACATTGCAAGTGGGATATGTGTCCATTTGCAGATTATTAACATGGCCATTCAGCTGAAAACATTGCAAGTGGGATATGTGTCCACTTGCAGATTATTGTATGGTTCCGGTTTAATAGGTTGGTGGACAATCATCCCCACTACGCCACTATTAGCCATTCAACTGAATACATTGCAAGTGGGAATATGTTGTCCACTTGCAGATTATTAACATAGCCATTCAATTGAATACATTGCAAGTGGGATATGTGTCCACTTGCAGATTATTACCATAGCCATTCAATGAATACATTGCAAGTGGGATATGTATCCACTTGCAGATTATTAACATAGCCATTCAATTGAATAAACATTGCAAAGTGGGGATTTATGTGTCCCACGTGCAGATTATTGTATGGTTCGGTTTAATAGGTTGGTGGACAATAAACATCCACTAACCTACTATAGCCATTCAACTGAATAACATTGCAAGTGGGATATGTGTCCACTTGCAGATTATTAACATAGCCATTCATTTGAATACATTGCAAGTGGGATATGTGTCCACTTGCAGATTATTAACATAGCCATTAATGAATACATTGCAAGTGGGATATGTGTCCACTTGCAGATTATTAAATAGGTCCCATACCACTGAATACATTGCAAGTGGGATATGTGTCCACTTGCAGTTTATTTAAAATGGCCCATTCAGCTGAATACATTGCAAGTGGGATATGTGTCCATTTGCAGATTATTGTATGGTTCCGGTTTAATAGGTTGATGGAAAATCATCCACTAACCTACTATAGCCATTCAACTGAATACATTGCAAGTGGGATATGTGTCCAATTGCAGATTATTAACAAAGCCATTCAATTGAATACATTGCAAGTGGGATATGTGTCCATTTGCAGATTAATTAATGGTTCCGATTTAATAATATATAGGTGGACAATCATCCCACTAACCAACTATAGCCATTCAACTGATACATTGCAAGTGGGATATGTGTCCACTTGCAGATTATTGTATGGTTCCGGTTTAATAGGTTTGGTGGACAATCATCCCACTAACCTACTATAGCCATTCAACTGAATACATTGCAAGTGGGATATGTGTCCACTTGCAGTTTATTAAATATCCATTCAGCTGAATACAATGGCAAGTGGGATATGTGTCCACTTGCAGATTATTTATGGTTCTGGTTTCATAGGTTGGGTGATGGTCCAATCATCCCACAAACAACGAGTATGACAGCCATTCAAATTGAATACATTGCAAGTGGGATATGTGTCCCTTTGCAGAATGTAGTATGGTTCCGGTTTAAATAGGTTTTGGTGGACATCAATCATCCACTAACCTACTATAGCCATTCAACTGAACACATTGCAAGTGGGCTATGTGTCCACTTGCAGATTATTAAAAAGCCATTCAACTGAATACATTGCAAGTGGGATGTGTCCACTTGCAGTTTATTAATATGGACATTCAGCTGAAAACATAGCAAGTGGGATATGTGTCCCATTAGCAGATTATTGTATAGTTCCCGGTTTAATAGGTTGGTGGACAATCATCCCACTAACCACTATAGCCATTCAATGAATACATTGCACGTGGGAGTGTATGTGCCACTTGCAGATTATTAAAAAGCCATTCACTGAATACATTGCAAGTGGGATATGTGTCCATTTGCAGATTATTAACATAGCCATTCAGCAGAATACATTGCAAGTGGGAAATGTGTCCACTTGCAGATTATTGTATGGTTCCGGTTTAATAGGTTGGTGGACAATCATCCCACTACGCCACTATAGCCATTCAACTGAATACATTGCAAGTGGGATATGTGTCCACTTGCAGTTTATTAAATGGCCATTCAACTGAATACATTGCAAGTGGGATATGTGTCCACTTGCAGATTATTAACATAGCCATTCAATTGAATACATTGCAAGTGGGATATGTGTCCACTTGCAGATTATTAACATAGCCATTCAATTGAATACATTGCAAGTGGGATATGTGTCCACTTGCAGATTATTGTATGGTTCTGATTTAATAGATTGGTTGACAATCATCCCACTAACCTACTATAGCCATTCAACTAAATACATTGCAAGTGGGATATGTGTCCACTTGCAGATTATTAACAAAGTCATTCAATTGAATACATTGCAAGTGGAATATGTGTCCATTTGCCGATTATTGTATGGTTCTGATTTAATAGATTGGTGGACAATCATCCCACTAACCTACTATAGCCATTCAACTGAATACATTGCAAGAGGGATATGTGTCCACTTGCAGATTATTGTATGGTTCCGGTTTAATAGGTTGGTGGACAATCATCCCACTAACCTACTATAGCCATTCAACTAAATACATTGCAAGTGGGATATGTGTCCACTTGCAGATTATTAACAAAGCCATTCAATTGAATACATTGCAAGTGGGATATGTGTCCATTTGCCGATTATTGTATGGTTCCGATTTAATATTTTGGTGGACAATCATCCCACTAACCTACTATAGCCATTCAACTGAATACATTGCAATTGGGATATGTGTCCATTTGCAGTTTATTAACATAGCCATTCAATTGAATACATTGCAAGTGGGATATGTGTCCACTTGCAGATTATTGTATGGTTCCGGTTTAATAGGTTGGTGGACAATCATCCCACTAACCTACTATAGCCATTCAACTGAATACATTGCAAGTGGGATATGTGTCCACTTGCAGTTTATTAAATGGCCATTCAGCTGAATACATTGCAAGTGGGATATGTGTCCATTTGCAGATTATTGTATGGTTCCGGTTTAATAGGTTGGTGGACAATCATCCCACTAACCTAATATAGCCATTCAACTGAATACATTGCAAGTGGGATATGTGTCATTTGCAGTTTATTAACATAGCCATTCAATTGAATACATTGCAAGTGGGATATGTGTCCACTTGCAGATTATTGTATGGTTCCGGTTTAATAGGTTGGTGGACAATCATCCCCATAACCTAATATAGCCATTCAACTGAATACATTGCAAGTGGGATATGTGTCCACTTGCAGATTATTAACATAGCCATTCAATTGAATACATTGCAAGTGGGATATGTGTCCACTTGCAGATTATTACCATAGCCATTCAATTGAATACATTGCAAGTGGGATATGTATCCACTTGCAGATTATTAACATAGCCATTCAATTGAATACATTGCAAGTGGGATATGTGTCCACGTGCAGATTATTGTATGGTTCC
This sequence comes from Schizopygopsis malacanthus, assembly GCA_027474115.1. Lineage (NCBI taxonomy): Eukaryota > Metazoa > Chordata > Actinopteri > Cypriniformes > Cyprinidae > Schizopygopsis > Schizopygopsis malacanthus. The sequence goes on along the minus strand of CM049874.1, from coordinate 1,679,292 downwards.
GGTTTAATAGGTTGGTGGACAATCATCCCACTAACCTACTATAGCCATTCAACTGAATACATTGCAAGTGGGATATGTGTCCACTTGCAGATTATTAACATAGCCATTCAATTGAATACATTGCAAGTGGGATATGTGTCCACTTGCAGATTATTAACATAGCCATTCAATTGAATACATTGCAAGTGGGATATGTGTCCACTTGCAGATTATTAAATAGCCATTCAACTGAATACATTGCAAGTGGGGATATGTGTCCATTTGCAGATTTTGTATGGTTCGGTTTAATAGGTTGATGGAAAATCATCCCACTAACCCACTATAGCCATTCAACTGAATACATTGCAAGTGGGATATGTGTCACTTGCAGATATATTAACAAAGCCATTCAATTGAATACATTGCAGTGGGATATGTGTCCATTTGCAGATTATTGTATGGTTCCGGGTTAATAGGTTGGTGGACAATCATCCACTAACCTACTATAGCATTCAATTGAATACATTGCAAGTGGGATATGTGTCCATTTGCAGATTGTTGATGGTTCCGGTTTAATAGGTTGGTGGACAATCATCCCACTAAACCTACTATAGCCATTCACTGAACACATTGCAAGTGGGATATGTGTCCACTTGCAGATTATTAAATAGCAATTCAACTGAATACATTGCAAGTGGGATGTGTCTACTTGCAGTTTATTAAATGGGCCATTCAGCTGAATACATTGCAAGTGGGATATGTGTCCACTTGCAGATTATTAACATAGCCATTCAATTGAATACATTGCAAGTGGGATATGTGTCCACTTGCAGATTATTGTATGGTTCCGATTTAATAGGTTGGTGGACAATCATCCCACTAACCTACTATAGCCATTCAACTAAATACATTGCAAGTGGGATATGTGTCCACTTGCAGATTATTGTATGGTTCCGATTTAATAGGTTGATGGACAATCATCCCACTAACCTACTATAGCCATTCAGCTGAATACATTGCAAGTGGGATATGTGTCCACTTGCAGATTATTAACATAGCCATTCAATTGAATACATTGCAAGTGGGATATGTGTCCACTTGCAGATTATTAAATAGCCATTCAACTGAATACATTGCAAGTGGGATGTGTCTACTTGCAGTTTATTAAATGGCCATTCAGCTGAATACATTGCAAGTGGGATATGTGTCCACTTGCAGATTATTAACATAGCCATTCAATTGAATTACATTGCAAGTGGGATATGTGTCCACTTGCAGATTATTGGCTGGTTCCGATTTAATAGGTTGGTGGACAATCATCCACTACCTACTATAGCCATTCAACTAAAATACATTGCAAGTGGGATATGTGTCCACTTGCAGATTATTGTATGGTTCCGATTTAATAGGTTGATGGACAATCATCCCACTAACTACTATAGCCCATTCAGCTGAATACATTGCAAAGTGGGATATGTGTCCACTTGCAGATTATTGTATGGTTCCGATTTAATAGGTTGATGGACCTCATCCCACTCCTAAATACTACTATAGCCATTCAGTGAATAATACATTGCAAGTGGGATATGTGTCCACTTGCAGATTATAAACATAGCCATTCAATTTTTTGCAAAAAAAAACATTGATAATTGCAAGGGGATATGTGTCCACTTGCAGATTATTGTATGGTTCCGATTTAATAGGTTTGGTGGACAATCATCCCACTAACCTACTATAGCCATTCAACTAA